>VXBO01007531.1:402098-435195 GCA_013400135.1 Rhinoptilus africanus | reverse complement strand
ATTCTGTGATTCTGTGAAAGCTATGAAAACAAATAGAGCTGCCTATACAGCAACAGATTATAATGTGCTCAGGTCTCCTTCATATTAGGAGAACTTCATAGCAATCGCTTAAAACTCTTCTCTTCTGTATGGTCCTTAAGTTCGACAGAACCATGACAGTTCTGTTACCCACCTTGCAGCACCCAAAACTGCCATATTCTCTAGAAAACTTTAGAAAAAGCTCCTTCAGTAACTGACTAATGTTACCTTATTAATGGAGGCACTTCTATTACCAAGAGCTACAGTTTCGGTATATTGTTTTTCCCAAATGATCTGCTTATTTGTAACACAATAAAAAAGTTCTCCATAAAAGCTAAACACTCAAAAAAGCAAAAATTGGAAAAAAAATTAGTCACAGGTTATCAACTACTGTTCCTGGAAATGCATGATTTTCAATTTTAAGCTGACTGCTTTACACATAGCATCCTTTTCTGCAACTTAATATCAACATAGGTGACACCAAAGTTGTTAAACATTGCAACTGTGATTGTAAATTAAATAGTCTTCACAAATAGTGTAGATTCACAGTTCAATATAAGGCGCAAAATCACTCATACTGTATCTGAAAATAAGCCTTTCAAGACTGGCTGCTTTCCCAGCATCTTTTCTTCCCAACAGCAACCGAGGAGCAGGTTATGCATTGGACAGACTGTAGGAACACCAGTCTAGTAATAGCTGTCAGGGGCCTCTTAACCCCTTCTGCAACCATCTCCTGCCAAACACAGAGCGGGCTATTTATAATCAAACATTGGGCATACCGAATCTCTGCCTATACAGTAGGTTTGACAGCCCTTCACCGCAGTCCCCTACCCAAGTACTGCAACAGGAAAACTCCTTCAGGCAAGAACAAGCTGAGAGATTCAAGTTGGCCATGAAAGTCAAATATTCTAGCACATAACTATTCTCATTCTTCACTAACTGTCTCTGCCACACTCGTATTCATAGCTCTGCCAAGCAACAGGCTTAAAAAAAACCCTAATGAAATTGCAAAACTTCACAGTTCAAACAATTATCAACAAGTTCAAACAACATTAACACCTGCACGATATCCAGTTCCTCTCTGGAGAGCAACAAACAGTTCCATGTTGCTTCTGGTGCTTTAAGACACAAGTATGGAACTAGATTACATGTAAGAAATTTATTTTCACATGCAAGAGATTTTTTTAAAAAACAGTTTTTGAAATATAAGTCCCAGGTTCTGCCCGTATCTGCAGCTTTTATCACCTCTTTGCCTCAGTCACCATCTCTCTTCTGACACTGACAAGTGGCTTTTGCAAGCATTGTTCAGAATTTTAGCAAACATAGCTTAAATATTAATAAAATAATTTATGACCAAAGCATATTTAGCCAATTAGTTATCCAGAATTATAACAAAAAGGTAATTCCTGAATATGTAATTAGCAAAGCTGAGAATGTAACGCTTATGCATGACTTGGTACTATGATATTTATCAAGACTAAAAAATATGCTCTATGTTGTATTTATTATTTAACAATTTTGTACGTTAGAGTTCAGACTGCTACCTTGCACCTAAAATACAGATCATACGTGTTTTCATTTTACTTGAAAGCATATTTCCTGCCCTCAATGCATCAAATAACAAACAGAACACAAACTTATTAAAAAATGTTATAAACATTTTAATAGATGCTTTACTGTAATTTAAATATAATTTAGGTATCATATTGGGTCAAAACCAAAGAGCATCGATTAAAAAAACCTGTTACTTAACATGAATTCACAGGACAAGCAGACAGCTTTCCATGCTAGACAAGCACGCAGCTCGTTTACAAACAAGCAGATGATTTTGTCCAGACTTCAATGACTCTTTCCTGTGCTCTACTGCACCTCTGGACCTTTTTCAGGAGCATAAAAGTTGGGGATATGCCAGAAGTGACTCCAGCTGCCACCTGGACTACGGCTTGATGATTGCTTTAAGATGAACCATTATACAGGCAGTCATCAAATGAGGAAATCCTGACCTTCCAGCCACGCATTTCTGCCAGGTTCTTTGTACTGGCATTGGCAGTTGTGTGGCCACACAAGTGAGACAGGTAAGAAATGTACCTAGTGAAAAGCAACATATCACAAAGAACTGAGCTTAGATGAGTCGGTTTTCAGTTCTCTACTGGTCACTGGAAGGATCACCTCCTTCACAAACAGATGTTACTTCTATCAGCTTCAAACAAAGAAACTCGTGCTTGTCAATGTCAAAGGACAAAAGATTGTTAGCAGAACCAGACAGGTCTTAATAAAAACATTTGAGGAATCCTATTTACAAAACTGGTTTGGCTTCTCTTTCATACTGATACTCTTTTATTTTACACGAATAAAAATTACAGCCATTTCTATCACTCAGATTACTCTAGCCAGAAACTTAATTATAAAAGTAAAACTAAGATCTCACTGGTATAAACACAAAATGGACATTCCATGACCAACAAAAGCTAATTCACTTTTTCCTAAAGTTTACATGCAAAGAATTAACCTATCATTCAAAACTATTTTTAAAATACTTGAGAATCTCATAATACAAAACCCTGAAACCAAACCGTTATGCTTTTCCTACGAACAGTTATTAAGATAGTCATGAAATCTTAATATGCTTTAGTATGTAATCTGGTGATCATAAAAAAAAGCTCTCCAAAACCTGTATTTTAGTCTCAATTCGATCACCCACATTACACTTCTGAAATTATGCAAGTTCAGAGGTTATTTTAGGCATAACACCTTCCTGAAATAGTCTTGCAAGTCACATGCCAAATGAGACAAAAGGAAAATATTTTAAAGTGAGCAGTATTTCATGCATCTTTGATATATACCACTACTTCAATAAGTTTCCTAAATGATCTCCACAAAGCCCTGCTTTTAAAGCAGAAGTAACTATTTAATACAATCCAGTATTATATCCCACAAGTTTTAGACCACCTGCATTTTCTACATTTGTTCCCACATTTGCTTTTTCCACTGTAAAATGTACTTCACAAGTTGGAAGGGACATCTGGAAGTATCTGGTGCAACATCCCTGCTCAAAGAGGGACACCTAGAGCCAGTTGCCCAGCATCACGTCCTGATGATTTTTCATTACCTCCAACAATGGAAATCCCACACCTCTGGGCAACCTGTTCCATGGCTTGATAACTCTCACAGCAAAAAAGTGTTCAGACAGTGTCCTGGTGTTCAGACAGAGCCTCCTGTGCTTCAGTCTGTACCCACTGCCTCTGGTCCTGTCACTGGGCACCACTGAAAAGAGCCAGGCTCAATTTCCTTTGCACACTCCCTTCAGGTATTTGGACACATTGATGAGAACCCTCCTGAGCCTTCCCTTCTCCTGCTGAGCAGTCCCAGCTCTCCCAGCTTCTCCTCACAGAAGAGATGCTCCCAACTTTTCATCATCTTAGTGGCAGCCCTTTGCTGGCCTCTTTCTAGTAGCTGCATGTCTCTCCTGTACTGGGGAGGCCAGAACTGCACCCAGCATTCACCAGTGCTGAGTAGAGAGGAAGAATCACCTCTCTCCACCTGCTGGGAACACTCCTCCTACGGCTGCCCAGGACACCATTAGTCTCCTTTGTGTCAAGGGCACACTGCTGTCTTGTGTTTAACTTGGGTGCCCACCAGGACCCCCAAAGGGCCTTTTCTGAAAAGATGCTTTCCAGCTGGTCAGCCCCCAGCATGTACTGGTGCATGGGGTTGTTCCTCCCCACCTGCAGGCTATCGCACACTTCCCCCTGTTGAGCTGTATGAGCTCCATTGCTCCAGTCTATTGAGGTCCCTGTGAATGGCAGCACAACTCTATGGTACATCAATCACTCCTCCCAATTTGGTGCCGTAAACAAACTTGCTGAGGGTACACTCTGTCCCACTGCCCAAATCATTAGCGAAGGTGTTGAAGAGGACTGGACCCAGTATTGACCCCTGGGGTACAACGGTAGTTACTGGCCTCAAACCAGACTACATGCCACTGATGAGCACCCTCTGGGCCCAGCTGTTCAGACAGTTTTCAATCCACCTCACTGTCTGCTCAACCAGCCATCCTCCATTGGCTTCTCTATAAGGATCTTATGTGAGACAGTGTCAAAGTCCTTCCTGAAGTCCAGACAGACAATATCCACCTCTTTCTTTCATCTATCAGGCCAGTCACTTCATCTAGGAAGTTTCTCAAGTTGGTCAAGCATGACCTCCCCTTGGTGAATCCATTATGATTACTCCTGTAGCATCTTTATTTGATTCAGATCTATTTCCAACCATTTACATAATCCATCACATTATCTTCTCAAACAATGAATGCAAACTGACAAAAAAGACCAGTAACACTGCAATATTTAGACTATACAATGCACTGTACATTAAACTACAGTATTTTGTTCTGCTATTACAGAACAACCCAACTACACATTGTCATCTCTTCACATCTGTGTTGACATAACTCATGAACTGGTTTGTGTGAGTCTTGACACCCATCACAGCCAACATCTGGAATGCCACAAATCAAAAGCCGCCTCTCATCCTGGTACAGTTTGGTGGCATGCACACACAAAGGAGCACAGAACAGTTCCCCTGGAGAAATCAGAGTAAGCTACCACCCCCCCCCTTCTTTTCATATGATAAACTTCCTGGTAAAAGTTACGATATTTATGTCTGTCAAGATAAACTTCAAGGCAAACAGAGCAAAATTCTGTAGCGCTTTCAACACCTAGCCTGGCTAGCACAGGAGGGTGCACTGAGCTTTGTGAAGTCCAAAATTCCTGGAAAAGAAGACGGTCATTTTGAAAGTCCTTCTTCAAAACTATAAAAGTAGACAAGGGTGCCAAATTTCTGCATTCTCAGGTGTCACTTTTGTTCCCATTTGGGTGTAATAAACCCATCCCATGTGGCTACCGATAAATCAGAATTACAAGACACTGCAGCTGAGCCGCTAACTACCACTAGACCCCCCCATAATCCATCAACAATATCGATGACTTTGGGATGGACTGTCCTTTGTCAGTGTTTCTCAGGACCAAATAAATCTGTCTTCACCATTGGATCTGGCCTTCAGCACACCAGTTGGCTATCCTGGTTTACTTTAACTTAAAAGCTGTCAGTCACTGCCTCACTTTCCTACGCAGTACATTTCAGAATTTAGAAGCACCCAACCCACAGAGCAGCACAGGCCTTCAACCTGCCCACTACCACTCAGAGGACCCAGAACACAGCTGCACTGCCTTTGAGCAAGCCTGCTAGACACTGAAGGCCCCTCCAAAGCAAGCGCACCCCACACAACAGTTTCACTTCAATAAGAAACCACACTCTGGTAATGCAAGACAATGCACAAGTTTGTCTTCAAGTGAAGGGCAAGCTCTATATAATTAGAGTGTTAATAATGAAAGTTTCATCTTTGTTTTTCTGGTTTGGGATATGTGATGACGTTAAATCAGTCCAAGCTAAACAAGACAAACCCATGTGCTTTCTCTCTTTGGAAAGCAGAGCTACAATGATGCAATACTGGAAGAAGTTGGTTTTTTCTGTCCTTTCCCAAGCCCTTCAGAGTAGCAATAGCTCCCTACCTTTAAATGGTAGTAGTCAAATACCTAAAGCAATACAACTACTACCCATCTCAACATCCCTCATACTTTATTACCATTGCAATCACATGCTCTAAAAACGTTCAGTAAATCAATTTATATTGAAAGTTGGGTACCATATATATCTGAAAAGAAAGACAACCTAAGAGATAAAACCATTTGTCAAATTCACTAGGACAGCTAAAGATGAACATTCTGCAACACCTCCCCTGTCAAAAAAGTAACTTAAAATTATGTACCAGAGCACAAGTCTACAGTTGCAAGAGCTACAGTGCAATAGGAATAGACTAGTAGAGTGAAAGAGTATTGAGAATCCAAACATTCACACTGAAAGTGTTTTCAGAGGTTTTGCTGTGAACTAGATCTAGCCTGGTGCCATGGACTAAATACCCATTAGAAGTTGGAGTCCACCTTCAGAGCACGTTATTCAGTTTAGTTTCATTCAAAAATAGTTCAGTTCACACACTCTGAGATGACTCTACAATACGAAATGCAGCAAAGCATATTAAGGTTGGATGATCAAGAGACATAATTCAAAAGAGCACTCGTGACCCGAAATAAAACATGAGTAGACACACCCATGTTGCAGCTCTGCTGATTTAAAAAATATATTTCTCCTACGGAGAAATCTAAAACTCACTCATTGGAAATATGGAAAAATACACCACACATTTTAAAACAACCTACACGGCAAACAGAAAGGGATTTCCAGTCTTGTATCTTTCTTGTACATTTGTTCTAGAGGAAACTACATGCTAATTTTCATGTATTGAAAATTGATTGGTAAATTCTTAAATGTTTGAAAATGTTTTGACATAGTCCAGAGAAGGAGTACGGCTTACACATTTCTGATAAAGTCCCATTTTAAGAGCCATCCTCTTCTCTCAAAAACCATTAAGAATTAAACTATGATACATATTGATGTGACCTGGAAACACTGTCCTACTACTCTGAGGGAGACAACTGGGAAAAAAGCCAACAACAACAAAAAACCCACAAAAGATATCAGACAAATTAAAAATTTTAACAAATAATAAAAATGTTATTGTTTCCCTTTGAGGAATTAGTATAAGTAATTGGAGAGTTCAATGTGCTCTGTCTCAAATTTATTCACATCATGTGATTCATTTCTTGATTTTCCCTTTTTCGACAGAATGCACAAGGGGAACACAAAACTAACTTTAAGTGCTTTTGCAGCAATCTTCTATCAAGAGATGCACCATGTAATCTACGGGCAGAAATACTGTTACATTCTTTTTCGTATCTCCACTGTTACTAGACCTCAAGAGATCATATCTGGTCTTCTGTACTCCAACTTTTGTACATGTACTTAATTCTTGCTATTTTATGTGCTTTTTTTTCCCTTTTTAAATTATTTCTGACCGGCTCCCTACCTCCTCCCTCTGTAATCAAAACAACCTGCAGTTTAGATGATTTTGGAAAACAATATTTAAATACTTACCCATACCAAACTTGCTACAGATAATCTGCCATACAGCCCGGAACACTACATTTGTAATTGCAAGCAATTACAGGAGAAAAGACTAAGATGTTTATTTCCACTAATAATTTTGTACATTCAAATGTAACAAGTTAGAAATTGACCTTTGAACTGTTGAACAGGCAAATACGAGACAACCAAACACCCCCTCCTGGACTCTAGGTGAAGCAATGGCACCTGGTTCATACATGCATTGTTCACAGCCAGCCAGCTCTACAGAAGTATTTTTCGGAGAAAGGCAACGGGAGCAATCAAAAACCTAAGCCATGGGGAGAGTTAAACAACTATGGAAATTTAAATATTTGGATTTTATATTTGAACTTACTTACTGGCAATTGTTTTAGAATCCCAGGTATATGCCCTAAAGCATAATACGTACAGTTAGACCACCCAGATGGTATGCAATTTGTATGAAATCTATCTGTATTCACTGTATCAGTGTTAAAAAATAGATGTGTTAAGATAACTTCTTTTACTGGCTCACATTCTCACTGTTAGTTAATAATGGTACTATGTTGGTAACCAATACAGATAGGAGCTTCGAAAAAACAACATTTGAAAAAGTTAGTGGAATTTGTTTAGCTGTACACTACAGAACTTCATAGAAGTTTTGGTCCCAGACAGTGCTGCTCAAATTATAGACTTAATCTGTTCCACTCACCCCCTCCGAGTCCACATCAGGATCTGTAAGAATCTGCTACCAGCAGAGGAGATATTTCAGCTAGGATACAACTTAAATACATTCTGCAAAACCAACAAAATAAGCATACAACTCATTCTGTTCTTCAGTTTGAAGGGTCAGCCTCCAAAGCAAACAGCAACCTGTTGTTACCAGTACTCAGAACAAAACCTACGTACTGTACTGAATGCTTGATCAGCTTTTAACTGCATAGGTATATACAGATAATACAAGTAACACAGTAATGTTAGAATGCTGGAAACTTAAAACACAGTCCTGTTTTGCTAATAAAAATCAATACGCCAAGTTTGCTAGATGTAATATTTTTCAATTTATTCATAAGCACAATTACCAGCACAGCGCAGTTTTTTAGTAAAAATGAAGCAAGTAATTGAAAGAATTTTTGACAGTGAAAATATCAACCTAAATTGTCTCCAAATAACCTTGAGATACTTTATATTTACTTCTGTGTGTTTAGAAAAGACAAGACAGAATTCTATTTGAACAAGGAGTAGCTCAATTTACCCAAACTATTTTAACTGCAGGAGTAAAGTAAACCATAATACAGAAATGGTGAAATCTACTAAATGCCTGTATATCTGAATTACAGTCTTACTGTTTATCTGCCTGATAGTCTTACTGTTACCAGTATCAAAGAAATTAAGCAATAGTGTAATATGCTTAGACCATAACAGCTCTGAAAGAATAGTCTTTGTAGGAAGAAGTTACGTAAGTCCTACTCATACAGGTTTAAAAAAGCATTCAGACAATACTTCCTCTAATGAGTTCTGACAGTAGAGTCAAATGTAACTTTAATCCCACAACAACATGCATTTTACTGATTGCATTCCAATTTTGTCACAATATTTTAGCACGAACAAGCAGTTATTCTAACAATATTAAATTCCCAAAACACACACAAAGCGTAAGGCCAAAACACTTGTTCCAACTAGTAAAAACTGTAGGCAACCAACAGTTTCGCCTCACAAACAGAATTAAGTAGCTCTCATTAACTCCCAAAATTTCATAGACAGGAATGATTACATCAAATGACACAAAGCAGGGCACTCTCTCCTCTGGTCCAGTTTTAACCATCTGTCAGCGACATGGACATGCGAGAAAAGCCACACATAGTTAAAAAAGAGGAGTTTAGATAACCATACTCTGTGTATCTAACACAGAAAATAAGATGATACTTTTAACAGCCACAAAAAAAATAAAGCCCCTTGCAGAGCAAAGTAGTTTAATTTCAGGCATATTTAAAACTAAATACGTAGAACAAAGTTCTGCACATATTCCTTATGGTCACCATATTCACTTAATGTTACCACTTGAACCACTGTAGAACTTCCACACACAGGGAACAAGGCTCTTCAACACAAAATGTGTACTAGTTTGGGGGGAACATGTGTGCTGTGTGTGTTTGTGGGGTTTTGCTTTGTTGTGGCGTTGGTTTGTTTGGTTTGGTTTTGGCTTGGGTTGTTTCATTGGTTTTGTATGTTTAATTATTTTTAAACAGATGAACATTTAGGTCACAGTTTGTGCACAGGAGTATTATAAAAAGCACCTTTAATCATGCTTTTAGAAAAGCATTTCAGTATGAGATTTATTTTAACTGTTGGAGAAGATGTATGGAGATCAGTTTATTATACTACAGTAGCAGTACAGCAATTTTTACAGTATGCAATAAAGTTACCTGGAAAACATACAGGAATTCCACAGGCATTTTAATGATTGTTAGCTGTTTATAGAATCATAGAATCATTTAGGTTGGAAAAGACCTTTAAGATCAAGTCCAATCAAGTCTATATGTTTGGTATTTATTCACACGTACTTTTAGGCAGTATCTCAAATTATTTTTTGGGTTTGAAGATAAAGATTAACAGATCCATAAGGAATATAAGCAAAGCAGTTGCAGTTAAAGTTAAGAAGAAGAAAAACTCAGAGTCAAGAAAGTTGTCATTGTGTCTAACTTACACCATTGTGCTTGCAATCATAAACAGTAGCACTTTTGTTTTGTATTAAAGAATCACTGCTCACTGGTAGCTGAACTGGAAACTATTTCTGTTTTCACTTAATTGAAAACGGTCTGGTCATTCATAAGTAGCATCTGCTCAGGCCACAACCTTGGGTTTAGAGAACCTTAAACAAAAGAAATGAAACCACTAAAATTACTGTTTAAACACCGTGCTATAAAGCATTACTGCATGCAGGATAAACTCACTTAAACGTTGCCCATATTAATAAGTTACACCATTTCCAAAACAATAGAACCTGATTAATTACAATACTCGTTTGCCTCTGCTAGTGATCCTCCTATCACTAATATCTCTCACCTGTGTATTTTGTACACAGATCACATTGATCATATAATGTATATGGTAAAATACATCAGTTTAGGGAAACATATAAAGCAAACACCATGTAGTCCTATGTTTCTTAGAAAAGTTCAAGCCTCACAAAATATCTAACATGGTTTAATTTTAAGTACATGGAGTTACCAAGACAATGCAAGAAAGCAATGACAAACATTTATTTTTCTCCATAATGTTCTAAGGTTAATCTTCCCACAAATTTGTACTATATGTTTTTCAAAAAGACACTATAAGATACCTTGCAAATTTTATTTACATGCACACTGAGTACAAACTACAGAACACAGCCCTAGAATACTGTGCATGGTGATATCAATGTAGAGCCAAGCCTGAGAAATTGGTATCTTTTTTATTTCTCACTTATCTTACACTATAAGAAAATTAAAGTTCTAAGTAAAATGCCCAAATAATACATTCTCCAATTATTAGGGAAACTAATTTCTTTATTTCCTTATGTATTTGCAAAAGCAGTACTTTTCAGGATTGGGAGAGGGAATGTGCTCATGAAATTAACTGTCTTTATGTATCAATATGAAAAGTCTTCACCACAATTATGTTACAAAACAGTTTTGTTACAGAATAATAGAATTTTCTATATCATGGCTGGCATTAAGGCTATAGCCATCTCCTTAAACCCCTAACAAATTATATTCAGAGGAAATGCAAGCATGCATCAATAAAACTCTTTGCAAAAGGAATACAGATTAAAAAAAACCCTGCTTTTCTCAAATTGTTATTTCCTGCCTTACTATTTTCCAGCTCACAAACATAAGGAGATACTGTTAGTCTCCCAGCTCTTAGTTTCAGTAATTTTGTTTTAAAATTAAAGTTCTGTGTGACTGGGTTGGAAACCAGAAACATCGCCTACTGTCCTAAGCAGTCAATACTTCTAAGCAAGTGGCTACTGCTACAACTAATTCCAGCATTTGGTACAAAAGCAAAACCAGTTTACAGACAGCATATAACTGACAGGTTTCAATACTACCAGTCATTAAGCAGAAATCTTGGTACCGTTAATCAAGAAGCTGCTTTGCCTCTCATGAAATTCCTCCCTCCATTTGTCACCATATCGTGCAGAAAACAAGACATGCTACTTTGCATAAAATAATTACCGTGTAGAGTATATAATCTCAAATACATACCTTGGGGTTTTGTTTTTACTGATAGTGCATAATACAGAACAATTTTGATGCACTTCAGCCTTCACTATATATGTATGCATACTCATTTTAAGCAGTCATAAATGAACCTAAACATACACTCTTTAAAAACCTAATTATTCATCAAATGCCTACAAGATCATTTATATAAGAGAAATAGCATCATGCTCTCATTAAAAGATTTTTAATTCTATCTCTCGATAAGAAAACTATTTCAATCTGACCCCTTAATATCGAAACCTTAATATTTCTCTAAAAATTTAAATTATGTATCTAAAACAGTCCAGGTGATCTCTGGTCTCCCACTCCAGTGTAGCAAATTTTGAAGATGTTCTTTCCAATTACCTTATTTGTGCCCTAAATTGGAAAACATGCTCAAATATAATTTAACTATGGGAAGAGTATTTTTGGCTTACTCTTCCTGAGTAGCAAGTTTGGAGCAGGTGATCCTTTATGCTCTTTTTCACATATCAAAATTTTACTGATGTCTTTTTCAACCACTGAGGAAATTATATCAATTGTGATATATTAAGTGTGGTATACTCAAAGAAAAACAGAATACTCCTTGGATATTTGACAATCAATTTATTATCTAATTACTGAGGTATCACAGGCATGCTGTTAACTCTCGAAGAGTTTAGAAGAGCTACAATCACTACATGGATCCAGCCCCCTCCCTCTTTTCCCATCACTATAAATTTTACTTCTTTCTTATTTACTTTCACCATTGAAAAAAAGGTCCATTTAAAAAGTGAGCTTACTCACCAGGTGGGTCTCCTAGACATAGACAGCTCTAGCTGTAAAGCCACACAGAAGCCTGTTAAGCGGCCTGCTGCCAAGGACTGGCTTTAGATCTATTTATAGCATAAACATGGTGAAGGCCAGATAAGTCTTATTAGCCTATTTAACAGTTATTTGAAGATTTGTTTATTTAAGATGCAATAACTTAAAAATAACTGCCTACGCCTTGGTTTTTTCAAAACATTTTAAAGCTTAAGTAACACCCTATTAAGTTTGTTACCAACACTACTCTTGAAAGCCCTTCACACCTTTAATAACTACAGAGTATGTTAAATTAAAGGATGTCATGAATTCCAACAATCACAGCAAACAAGTCATTCATTACATCACCTTCAAGTAAAAGCCTGTATATGCATACTAAATCAGCAAGACAAATTCAAGAACTAATACCTTTTTGTAACTGGATTTAAATAAGCTAATTTGGTCTTTGGCACTGGGTCTCAATAACAGGAGAGAGGCTTAAAAATCACAGACCCACGTGGCTAAAATGGATAGGAGTAAATATTACTGCTGCACAGATGTCATTGCAGGCAGAGAGATGCAACTCATAAAAAGAAGAGAAGAATGTGATGAAGAGAGTTTTGAAAAAGAAAACAAAACAAAAAGAATCTGATATCAGTGTATGCAATGGAGTAAAAAGGAAGATACTTGAAGAGCATGCCAAAAAAAAAAAAATCAAAGAAAGCTCTGTTAGAATCACTCACGGCCACATTAGTGTAAATCAAAGTCTTAAGAAACAACTTCCTCTCAGGAAGCACAAATTCTTGATTTACAATTAAGAAAGGAAAGGAAAAAAAAAAAGAAAATAACAAGCAGAACTGACAACTATTTTTGAACTGCAAGCAGCTGGGCACATTTTGTTACAGGAAACAAAACAATGAATGATGAGCTGAAGTTTACTATGTCTCACTTTCAATGTGAAGAGTATCTTAGTGTAACATCCCACTGGTTTAACATTTCTGTTTAAATTCCGCTATCATTTGAAGGGGAAGGAAGGGGAAAATCAACTTTATAATTAAACAAAATTAAATAATGGTTTTAAGTTAAGCTAATTTTTTTCCACTCCTGTGCAAAAGGATATTCACTTCTGGTTTAGTAAAGGCTGTCCAATCACCTAGTCAAATGTCAACATTAATTTAGTGGAGACTGAAGTGGACAAAAGAACTACCTTGTACCCATGTGTTTCACCTACTATTATCTCCCTTCCCTATAGAAATCTACATAGAAAATCTATGAGGAACATGCATGTCCATTCACGTTTCTATGACTGATGCAGTGAAAGACCACCTTCAACAAACATTCCCCTTCTTGCTTCTGTTTACAATGCAAAATGAGAAGAGGCTGTGAAGCCACTAAAACTTTAACAATAATTAGGTTTACCAGCACATAACTCCATGAAAGCCTCATCCGTGATCACAGCCTCTATTATAAAAAACATAACTGGAATGTGGTGTTCAGAAGGGGGAAAATATTAGGATCTTTCTTAGCTACAGCACTATTGTTTTATGCCCTATTAAAGAATGATTTATTTCAGTTCTGTTGCTAGCTTGACACAGCTAAACACAATAGCACCACGCTGTGGGAGAAAGCATCGTCATACATACATAGCGAATGAGACAGAAATTAGGAATTAAGGCATCATAAGAAATGGTTCCAAATGTTTTGGAAGCTGTGTGTGCCCCCTGGGTTTAGATAGATGAGGTTTGGAATGTTGTCTGATAACTTCCAGTACTAAATGAAAGTTACAACTTAAGATGACAAACTTAAAGGTATATTTCAGCCAGATATTCAACATATTTCTGATCACAGCACACCTGAGCATAGAGAACTGTGCATCCCATTTCCAATATTTTTATGAACTGGAGGATACTGAGTATAGTATAAGAGGCCATTCCACTCCCAGAAACATCAAAAGCAGCTGCAATACGCAAACATGAGTTGGATCCAATTAAAAACACAAAGTCTTCAGCCTACTGCTGAGGAAACTTGCCACAGGGCTTACAAAAACATGAGATGTACTATCTATTTCTCTAAATCATGTACACAGAATCAGAGAATGGTTGAGGTTGGAAAGAACGTGTGGAGGTCATCTGGTCTACCTCTCCCTACTCAAGCAGGGCCACCTACAGCCAGCTGCTGAGGACCACCAGCTTTTAAATATCTCAGAGGATGGAGACTTCACAACCTCTCTGAGTAACCTGTGCCAGTGCTCAGTTATCCTCACAATAAAAAAAAAAAAACCACAACTGTTTCCTGATGTTCAAACAGAGCCCTCTGTGTTTTAGTTTGTGCCCATTGCCTCTCACTTCCCTCAACTACCTGGCAACACTTCTCCTAAGGCTGCCCGGGATACCATTAGCCCTTCTTTGCTGCAAGGGCACACTGCTGTCTTGTGTTCAAGTTGGGTGTCCACCAGGACCCTCACAGGGCCTCTTCTCAAAAGATGCTTTCCAGATGGTCAGCCTCCAGCATGTACTGGTGTATGGGGTTGTTCCTCCCCACCTGCAGGCTAATGCACACTTCCCTTGTTGAGCTGCATGTCAGCCCCTTCCTCCAGCCTGTCAAGGACTCTTTGGATGGCAGCACAACCCTCTGGTTTACCAGCCATTCCTCCCAGTTTGGTGCTATTGGCAAATTTGGTGAGGGTACACTCTGTCCCACTGCCCAGATCATTAGTGAAGATGTTGAAGAGGATTGGGCCCAGTATTGACCCCTAGGTTACAACTGTAGTATCTGGCCTCTACCTAGACTTCAAGCCACTGATAAGGATCCTCTAGGCCCATCTGTTCCGTTAGTTTTCAGTCCACCTCATTGATGGCTCAACCAGCCCAGACTCCTTCAGCTTCTATACGAGAATCTTACGCAATACAATGTCAAAGGCCTTCCTGATGTCTAGAAAGATAATATCCCTTGCTGTCCCATCACCTAACATGATTTTTTCCATAGAAAAATAAAGAAGAGATGTGCCAACTGCAAGTAGGGATGAAAGGTCCTTGGAAAAAACTCACAAATCTAGCATCCGATTAAATTTCAAACACTTAGCCTACAAGGACTAGGTGAGGAAAATTAGCTTGTATAGCCTAGAGAAGAGAAAGCTTAGCAGGGTACTTAGTAGTCTTTCAGCACTTAAGATGTTATCAAGAAGATAGAGACAGAAGACAGGTATACTGTGGAAGAATGTGCCACAACAGTCATAAAGAAAAACAGTGAAGACTACACCTGGATACAATGAAAAAAATTTTCCCTAGGAAAATAATTAAACACTTGAACAGGCTGCCCAGTGAAATTATGGCTCTCCGTCCTTTTCTAGACCCAACTGGACAAAGCCTTGAGCAATCCACTTCAAGCAGATTGGACTGATGACCTCTCAAGGGCCCTTTAATCTGAAAGATTCTATTAAATCTATTTTACTTTATGTTTGCAGTGGCCTAACAGCACACACACTGTGAGCACGCTCACTCACAGCATAACTCACTCATTGCCAAAACCTCATTCATTTATCTGAGTCTTCAGGGTTTTTTGTTTGTTTTGACAAAGGAGCAATGCAACACAGATCTTATTTATCCATCCTGCTGCCTCTGGACTGATGGGTCACCATATGGGAAAGGAAACTGCCACAGCAACAAAGGGATATTCTTCATTTTCTCACCCATAAATCTTCAGACATTTGAACAGGCTAGCACTCATACTATATAATTCATTAGGCACCTCCAGTCTCATTAGTCCGAAACAGAGAGTTGACAAACACCTACTTCTTTCCAGCAGTGCAAAAGACAGAAAAAAATCTGTGGGGAGGAGGGACAGAGCACCATTTCCTATTGTTGACTGAATATAAACAGCTGTCTGATTGACACAAAAACTCATTCTTTGACTACATCCCTACACTGGAATCATCTTTTTCAGTGACAGGTAAGACTATCACACAATTCTAGAGATATGGAAAGCTGAGCAGCATCACAGTATCCTGCATGTTTTTAAGAAGGAAATGTAAAAATTACAATGCCTGATTTCTGCTAAGTCAGTATACAAAAATACTATATGAGCAATAGCTAAATTTTTTATTATATCTATATAGAAGGTTCTTTTACAGAAAAGCAGCACTGAAGTACAAGGTAATTTCCAGGTTTATGTTTGTAAAATGGGTATTTCTATATGGCAACATCCTTCCAAGAATGTTTAATCAAGTGCTCTTTCTTTGTAATGTGCCATCAACAACAGCAGTACTGCAAGCTGAATTCTAACTTTAGGTAATCGTGCACAACCCTACCCTTACTCAAGGAGCCTGCAAGGATATGATATAGAAAATCATTGCCAGTTAACAACCATATGATAACTTCTATGCAACTCATTCAAGTCTAGACGGTAGATTTAAAAAGCTGCTCTGGTTATAGTACATCACAGGATAGGTGGAAAGAGTCACACTTACTAATTAGTCCTGGCTAATTTTAAGTTTACAATACTAATAGGATTCTTTTTTTTTCCCCTAAACCAATGGCTTACATGCATGTCGTGGTTTGGCTTCAGATGGCAACAAAGAACCACGCCCCTCTCGCTCCAGGCTTTCCTGATGGGAAAGCACAAGGAAAGGGCAGAACTCGTGGGCTGAGACAACGGCAGTTTTAATAGAATAACAAAGGTTAACCCTCTCTCTGCCGGAACCAGGACAATGCATCATGTAGAAATGTTAACTGAGAACAAAATACAAAGAATATCAAGAAGTGAAGAAACTTAATTCTTTCAGAAGAAAGACAACAGAAGTACCAGTATGTAGCTAAATGAAATCCACAGGAATCAGAACCATAACGTTAACATAGAATATACTGAGCATCAGCTTTAGGAGACTAAAAAAAAACAAACCACAAAAACCACCAAAACAAAAGACCAAACAGAAAACAGTGTCTTGCTGTGACCTCAAGATTTTAAAAAAAGTCTTGACTATAAAAAGTAAAAAGCCTATTTTCTGCGCCGTCTGAAAATAATAGGACTGTCAACTGGGAGCAAGGCACCAAATTTTGTCCAGAAAATGTCTTTAAGCTAGGTTGTATCAACAGATAAATATATTAACAATATTTAATACATTAAAAATCTGCATAACCTTAGCATAATGTTATAGAGTTTGTATTAAAAAAAACAACTGTTGTTTCCTCTGTTAGAGGTTAAGCAGGCTTTCATCTCTCACCTTGGCTGTTAGAGCAATTGTTTGTGCTAACAGTTATGCTTTGGTTTGAATGAGGTAGGTTAGCAATACATAATATTTAAAAATTTAAATTAACCCAATTCATTTAAAATGAAAGGAGTTATGCCATAAGCATTGGGGAGAAAGAGGAAGGAAGAGCAAAAATGAGGATTCAGAAAAAGTAATTTAATCAGTTAAAATACAGAATTAAGAAACAGGGAAAATATAACTTGAGATGGCTGACAGAAGTCAACTGTTATCACCCACGATTATACCCTGTGATCGAGCTCAGTACAGTTTCTGAAGTTAACATTTTTGCTCACAGCTTACTTAAACACACTAATAATCTCTACCCTGTTTGCTTAGGTGGCTAAACAGCACAGAAATAAATAAATAAACCACTGTAATTAAAAAACATTCTACTTAAAAGCCACTGAATATTGGAGGAATAACTGATGGCAATAACCTTGTCAAATACTCCATCTCTACTCACAAATCAATCTTTACACCCTTCTGCCTGCTCCACTTTGCTAAAACGGTGTCTCTCAGTGTCCAATTATCACCTCACTAATCCTAATCTTGTCTTTCATGAGTCTCATCTCACTTCCATTCCTTTTCCCCCAGACCTTCTCAGGCACCAGCTGCTTCTTTTCCACAACCTTTAGCTCAGCCAGGATGTTTTCCCTCTCACCTTTATAAACATTCTGTTATTAACCTATAAATTAATTTCTACTTGCTGCTCCTTTTCCTTATCTTAAACTATTTGCATAGAATCACTGAATTATAGAATGGTTGGAGTTGCAATGGACCTTAAAGATCATCTAGTTCCAACGCTTCTTTTCTCCTCTCTGGCTGCAGACCCGGAAGGCAGAATAAACAAGGTCTCCCCTATAGCTGGGGTATTTTCCCTCTGAATACAAAGAAGCTGATCCCCCTATTTGTTATGGAAATTGTAACACCAACTGCTCTAGCCAAAACCAGATCCTACTATGGCAAAAACCAGAATATATAATCCATGCTCTAAGATGTCTAGGTATCATTTTACATAGTTCATGGATGTCACAATTCAACAGTATGTCTAGGGTAGCAGCATTGTTTTTTAATGGTTGAGGCAAACTTTCAAAACTGATTATCTACTTCCAATTGATTGCTCATTTCCTATCTTAAGGAGAAATGACTCTCTTCATAAGGCTAGAAGACTCCATCTTTACAGTCTTGTTCTTTCTGCAAGAATCTGCCACAAAGAAAGCTTTAAAACCATTACGTCAGTATTGAGATCCCAGTCTGAATGTGGCTTCAAATACAAGCTGGATTAAGATTGTGCCAAACTAAAAGACATTTTAAAAAAAATATATTTATATTCAAAACTGCTAATGATCTCTTCGTCCTTTTAGCTTCTCCTCCTCTTCCTGGGCATTTTTGTAACATTCGAGGAAGGTGCTGGACTGATTCTCAACAATATAATTTCTACACATGGAATACTCACGGGATAAATAAATCTGTTTACTATATGACACTCCTCTGTGACAAGTTAGATTCCCAATATCACACATTCCAAACATCACAAAGGTAGCATCACTGAAAGGGAGCCAAAATCAAAAGCACCTTCCCTCACTAACATTTTGTAGCATGTGACAACCACACATAATCCGCTGAGAAGCAGAAAATAGTTGCCTGAGAGGTTAAAAAAAACCCTATATCATCTGTGCTTTCCTTCTAAAAACAAAGACATGTAATCTTCTTTCTGATAAACTGGTTTCCTAGCTTTGCTGTTTTCATGAAGACACATGGCTATTCACACAGCAATTTGCTTTCTGGTGCTTCCTGATTCCTATCCAGGTAAAGATGAAGGTTTTAAACTCTGTAGTTGGAAAACTGGCCAAAATCCCTGAAGAGAATGACTCAGTAGGAAACTTATGAAAGGAGCAGGGGGAGAAACAGAGACTATTTTTAATCCTGATTTTTTTTTTTGCACTCTGATTTAGACCCCAAAACAGTAAGAACATGAACAAAAATGAAAAGGAGGGGAGGAAACACATCTGAAGGAACACTGCTTGACAGATTTTTTTAGAACTTCATTATATACATTTTACTATGAAATCTAAAAATCTTTGGAAGTGAACAGTCACACAGAAACTCTTTTCTAGACAAGATGAAGATGAATTTGAACCACAATATTAACATGGTGAACATTTTCCACTACTTGCTGTCAACTTCTTTAAGGAAATATTTCCCACTTTATAGAATTACCTATGTGAATCTGTAAGATTATCATGTGCTACATAAATATTACAAACTGTTTATGTAGACTGACATGGACTATAATTTAAATAAACTGTTTTTATGACAAATGTCTGACTACAGTTAGAATCTTCTACTACTAGACAGATTTTTTCAAGAACGTAAATTGATAAATTGTATTAAAAGATGAAAGAAGGTATCATGATGAAATCATGATAATGAAAAAGATGAAAGAGTATATGCTAATTAAAACTGATTAGCAAGTCATCTCCAACACAATACTAAGAAGATGAACATGATTTTGTCAGTTCACTCTGGATGGCACCAAACATTCATAAATACACACACAGTTCTGAATACCGCATCATTTTGGAACATATCAGCATATTTACATTGTTGATTACTAGCTTGCTAATACTGAGCAATAGCCCTTCCCAACCTACTTGTGAGAAAAGAGGAGGGAACACATTACACATGCTTTACTGAGAAGGAGAACTAGGGAGGATATTTCAGAAAACATCTGAAACAACTGGGAAGAAAAATCCACCAAAAAACAAAGGATGCTTTAACGTTAGATCAATACTGTCCACTTTCTTATTCCTACTGAATGCATTAAATATGCCAGAATCAAAAATTTGCTCATGAGACAGATACTGACTATAACAACTCAGTTCATGTCCTTACAGCAGAAAAGAATAGAGGGGTTTTGCACATTTCAGGGGGTCTTAACTCCAAACAAGAAAAACACTTAATTAGTACTTGGTCAAATGTAAATTTGGCCTTATCACACCGCTGTGCATTTGATCCATTCCAAAGAATGCTGATCAAAAGATTTTTGCATGACATTAAATAACAGCATACCTTCCGAGGGTTTATAAACAACATATTTCGAAATAGCATTTAAGCTGATAGGCTGAAAGAGCATATTTATGTTTACTATAAGTGAAGGAGAATGGGGAAAAGAAAATGAAGAATTTTACCACCACCCCATTTACCTGTGGATAAAGTTTTAAAAAAAAAAAAAAAACAACAACAAAAATACAAACAAAAAGAAAACAAAAAAGCCCAAACTAAACAACAAAAAAGTACAGTGTTGATATAATCTCTCAATTACTAACAGGGCAGGATCACACTCCTTCAAACAAGCTTACTGTCATTAACGTTTTCCACAGAACACATACAGTCCCGCAGACGACATGTTATAGCTTCAGACCTGGGAGATACAACTTTCTCCTATCCCTTGGAGGCTTATATTTCTGGAAGTAACAGGACGTTGGATGTTTGCAGTAGGCATCCAAGTTTCAATTTCCTGAGATTTCAAAAGTTATCCTGTAAAACGGCAGCAGCTTAACAAAAGTAGCAGGAAGAAAAAAAGAAGCAATTTTTATAATTCTTTGAGGACCACCCCTCACCCCCCAAAAGCCACAGAGATTAGATAAAGTAGAAAAATGTGAAAAATAGAAAAAATATTTACTGCTAGTAACAGTATAGAAGAAAGATTGGAGTAGATTTATACTTAGTAGGTATAAAACATGACTGTGTGCTGAAAATCCCTTCTTCTCCCCCAGAATGATTAGGCGGGGAAGCATGGTTGCTCAAAGAAGGTGGTAAAGATCGTACCCCTCCCTGGTGATAAAAGATTAGGTAAACTCCCGACTTCTATCATCTGTTCTGGTTGACAGATATACTGTAGTCTGCTGTGAGGCCAGTGAGTCTGAAGAAAACTAAACAAGGTCTCAGTGTAAGCCAGCACATACATAGTGAAATGATATATAAAAGTATTAATATGAAAATGAAATGTACGGCAAAGTGGGGAAAAGGCCAAAAAGAAGCTTTGGCAGAGCTACCAAGGAGTTTTATATTATAAAAGAAATGCTGAAAGAATGAAAACTGACAGAGAAACCCTTAAAAAACCATTAAGGTATATTGACACTCAAATTATAAGTAAAATGTTGGTACTGAAGTGACTAGCAAAAAATAAAACTGTTCTATATTCATTAACCAACCAAAAGAGAAGGCAGAGTCAGATCCAATATAATCTTTTCTTCAAAATATTCTGAAAGCACTCAAAGGTGTAGGAAGGAGGAAGATGTACAAAACTAGTTTTTACAACAGACACAAATATGCATAGAAGTAGTATAAGACAGTATATTCATCTCTAAAATCAAACTATAATCTTTCTGAAATATGTCATAAAATTACAGAAAACAAACTAAGATTAGAAACTTCAGTTATTGTATCATAGTAAGAACAGTAACAGGAGTGTGACTTGCAAGTTTTTAACAGTCAAAATGAAAGCAAAAAGTGCTAGAAGTTTGCTTATTAACTACAGCTGTATCTGAAGATGAGGCAAGAAAAAGTAAAAGATCATTCTCTTTACACAAATTCACAAATGTTTTCTAAAGGAAATAAACAAAGGACATAGCTATCTTCTTCACTGATAGAGCCTTTACAAAAAAAAATTCTTCAAACAGCAGTCAGTCATGAAATCCAGCCAAAATTTGTCTCTTTAAGAGTATGGACGAAAATGCAGGACCAAACAGCAGCTCAAGATAAATTTCAGCAATAAACTAGAGATGGCAGCAAAGTCTTAAACTATCAGTTGAGAGTAAGAGAAAAAGTTAAATGAAAAGGAAAGTTCTGAATAATTCTTACAGCTTTTTTCAAACAGTAAATATTTCAAGTTTTGGGGTTTTTTTTTTTCTTTTTCAAACAGTGACAAAAGAAATGGAAACCCATTAGAAAGAACAGTACACACCACAGCAAGGCTTTATTTTTAAATATAATGACTTCACAGATCAATTTTTAGCACATATCAGAAAAAGCATTTTAAAACCACTTTCAACAAAATATACACTTAAATCTACCGTGTATCAATATTTTCAGAAGTCACCACTGATTTCTGAACATTTCAGCTGTGTATCTGAAACCACATTTCAGGAAGGTATTCTCATGCTTTTCCTCAGCTTTGCAACTGTAACAAATACAGAAAAGTTGGGCATAGGATCAGTTTCAGGAAGAGAATTTTCAACTCTTAGTTTTCTGCAACACTTCTAATTTTTAAAGAAAAATTTGTCAGCAATATAGGAAACTAAGCTCTTTTCTGAAAAGAAAAAAAAAAACACAAATATTCAGAGAAAGAATTACAAAAGTTTCACAAAGCGATCTCACCTTTCTGCTAAATTGCATCCCTGAGAATACTCCAAAATTCTACACTTCTGAGTTTGCTGTTTAATTCTAAAATGAAATGATCCTAGCACATTGAAAAGCACTGTCTCAACAGCAATGCCTAACTCACTATCTTGCAACTGGGGAGAATACCCAAATCAACACCTGGCTATTAAATGGGACATGTTCTTAGACGCAACCCACTGGTCCGTGCCCATGCTACTCACTCATCAGTGCTTGGAACACTCACTCCGAAACTGGGAGGCACATATTCAAGCCCTTCCCTAACACATAGCACCTGAAAACGCACTCACCAGGATAGAAGATATGGGAAACAAAGGCATTTCAACACTTTCAGCTGATGTTTTATGGAATCATTTAATATTCATCAGATCAATAAAAAAGGAAAAGAAGCATCCATGATGATTGTACCCAATAAGCAAAAAAGAAATTAGGTTGCCAGTCCCTGTTCTGAGAGAACTGTAAGCATTTCATACACACAAGAAACCAACTCTACAGCTGGCAATCTATTTAAAAACATCCCTAACCAGCAGAGCAAACAGACAATTCCAACTTTTGAAAACAACTAAGAAAGTAAGAATCTGAGAAAGATGTATCTGCAAGAGCTGAGAAAGTATCCTGTCTCAATGGCAGCGAGAAAGTATTGAATACTTTCCAATTGGAAGTGCCTGCAGCTGATAAAAAAGAAAGACACACTTGAGATCCAAGATTAGAGAAAGAGCTCATGATATTTTAAGCACCCTTTTTACTTTGTGCTTTTAAAGTTAATTGAACCTTAAGGGCTGAGCATCTGAGAAACCCAGCCAACGGGTAACCACTTTTTCTAGAGGAAAAAGTTAAATATATAAATAAATACCTTAATCTAATACCTGTAACTGAGCAAAACAGTTCTGTCTGACCTTCAGTTTTGAAAGCCCTTTTTGTTGCTTTCACCTCTGTAGTGATGAAGTTCTGGAATTAATGCTTGCTGGAGCACATTAAGAAGAGAATACCTCTAGTTCGGGAGCTGTAGAAAAGAGTGTTTTCTGCAAGCAGAAGTTGGTACTTTTCAATCTAAACTTAAACTAGATATATTAACACAAAACTTTTCCTAAAACAAACAAACAAACAAAACAAAACCCCAATATTTTAATTGAACACGTTCTTGATCAATGCAATACATCTTAAATTTAGGTTTAGAGCAAAACAAAGTCAGAAAAAAAGTAAGTCAGGAAAACTTCAGGTTTGAAATTCTTTAATTTTCCCTAATACACTATCTGTGCTTTTGCACACAATCACATCAGAACCAGAAGTAACACTTAGATTTGGTTTCTATAAAAATTAGAAGCACTAACAAACTTTAAGCATGCTTGAGGTTCAGAGGACATCCAACCGCTACTATTTAAGTCCTGAAGGACCCAACAAAATACATGCACACTTCAAGAGCATCTAAACTGTCGTAAGCTAATATGTTTCAAAGAGTTAATTCAAATATTCAAAAAATAAAAATCCCACACTTACAGTTGCCTTCCTAACCTTAATTTGACTCTACTGTGTATCCAATTTTAATCCTGAATGTGGTAAGGTCCTGACGTAAAGTTAGTGCTTGGTTTTAATTATGGGGAATGTCCATGTGTATAGAAAGGAAGAAGAAGCAAATTAAGAACATAAAAGAAACTGTTATTTTTGTGTGTGTGTGTTAATAACTGTTAATTTGCAAGTTAGTTTGTTGGGGTTTTTTCTTAAAAAAAAAATTTAAAAAAATCCCTTTCCCTTTTTTCCTCCCCTTGCCTTATCATTTTCTGGTTTATTGCAGAAAGAGTTTGGAAGCTATCTTCTTGCTTATTATGCAAAAGAGCCAAACATGCTTTAAAAAACATCAACAAAGCATTTTTTTATATGGCTTAACTTAATAGTTCATTGTTGTCAAAGGTGGGGAGAGGGTAGGGGTCCTGCACACCTTATCTCTCTCCATCCCTAAGTCTTCTAACTTGAGCTAGCCCTGACTGCATTGTAGGTCAAGCCAGTGAAAACAGCAGAATAACCCACCCAACAAGTGAATACTCTTGTAGTGCACCTGGCTTATATATATCAGATGAATGCTAAAGCTGGAACAGAGGAAGGGTGGATCATGCAGGGCATGGAAGCACATAAAGAGAGCAAGACCTCCCTCTTACAGCAGCAGCAAACTTAATTCAGTTCACATCACAAAACTGCACTCACATACTCCCCCAGTGCCTCACATGGGGGCAAAAGGAGGAGAAAGGCTACTACTACCATGTTTACAGAATCTACAGACCGGCTACAACTTGATATAGCTCTCCTTCAGGAATCACAATGTACTTTAAGATGCTGTAGGATTACGGAGATGCAGAATTTCATTTAAATTCCTGCCATGGTTAGCTGCTCTGTACAGCTAGACCAGCACTGACCCAAATTTTTTCTCTAAACACATCTGAATTCAACCCACCTGATTCTGCTGGTTCAAGTTCAACCCTGGCAAATCTAAAGAGCTCCACTAAAGTCTGCTCTGTTCTAGGAAAAGGTACTAGGTCAGATCAGTACTGATGCAGGAAAGATCCTACCACTGAAATATATCATTCCCTAATTTTTTTTTGTAATCTTCCCACGCTACCCTCACCCCCACCTTCTATATCATCTTTTCCTAACCAGTAAGAGGGGTTGGGGGGTGGTTTAGAGAAGGGAAATAAGATTACCTCGCTTGCTTCTTCACTGCCCTTCCATTAGCAGATGTATAGATCCCTCTAATCGAGTGTAAATTAGTGCTTTCCCACATTTCCCCTCTGTTCAGTATTGGGAACAACATCTGGAGACAAAAATAAGGAAAAAAGTGGGCAGCTGACAACTCCATTTGCAGCAACAGCTGCAGGATTTCCCTGGAGCAGAAGACCCTATTGGCTGGCTTCTCTAAGCTAGAACACCAGGAGTGCAGACGAACGTTTTACTCATAGACCCTCTCCCCAAAACAAAATTAGGAGAATAAAGAAGAGAGAGGAACATGTCTGAAGATCCTGTGAGGACAAGTTAAACTTCCCTTTATGAGAAATACTACAAATATTTTTCTTTTGGTTTGTGGTTTTTTGTTGTGTTTGGTTGGTTGGGTTTGGTTTGCTTTGTTTGTTTTGTGTTTTGTTTTTTTTTTCCTCCTCTGGAAAGAGCAGTACAGTACTCCATCAAAAAGGTAGAAGAGTTGAGAAGTCTCAGGGTCACAAAAAAAGATGAACCTTTTTTTATTATTATTTTAAAGACAACAGCTGTAATACCGGGAAAGTTCATAATGAATCCCCAAGGCACAAAAGAAAAACTAATATTTTATGTACCTACATAAGCAGACATCTAGAGACAGATTTCATAGAGTCCTGAATATCTTAAAGGCCGCTGCACCTGATAAGCCTCAGCCTCACCACAACTAAGACTTTTTTCCTTACCCCTAGATCTCTTTACATCAAAAATTTCCAAGTGTGAACTACCTTCCAAACCCTTGTAACAGTGAGTTTAAATGAAGTCACGAGTTACCCAAGAATCACATGTCCCCTAGAAAATGCACACTTTAAGACTGTAAGGGTTTCTCCATTTCAACTACAACAGAACTGACACTTTGATGAGACAAAACTAGTTTTTCAACCTAGCTGAAAGCAATTCCTAAACAACTGAAGTGAAACAGAACAAATTTTATACCAGTTTAAATGCCCATATAGGACTTATATGCCTGCTTTTGCTTCTAAAACTTTTGTTCAGAGGCAAGCTCTTTACAGCTTGCTTAATTCCTGTGACCTAGGAAGTTTACCTAATATTAAATGCTAGGAGTAACTGCTTATATCCACACTATCCAGAAAAGAAAAAATGGGATGTTAGTAAAAAATGAAATTGGAGTACCTGCAAGCAGTTACACATGCCATTGGGTAGCCAAAGAGAGCATGTAAGAGCTATGCATCAATTATAAATATTATCACATGGTGAAGACTTGTTATAACTACTGGTTTCTGAAAAAGCTTAGCCAATATAGAAATTGACAAAATACTGACAATACAAGAATTCTGACAGATCCTAACCCTGGAAGGAAACTACAGTTCCACTGTACCTTGAATATTGCAATAAAAGACAGAAAGTATGTAGTAAACTTCTGGCAATGCCTTCTTACCTTATTCCAGCAAAAAGGTATGAAAATAAAAGAGCAAGATGTTTGTTAACCAATGGAAGGTCAATTCTGCCATTTAAGAATACATCAGGAAACAGTCCTTGGTTCTTTTAGTCCTAAATTTACACTGTAACAGTTTTCTAGCCCTTTGTCTGAAAAGACACCTTTCCTTCTCATACAAACTGAAGTGAAAAATTAAACTCTTATTATAATGCAAAGGTCTTTTGTGGTAAATCTCCAAAAATTACTCCAAATCTTATGTAGCCATTTTCATTTCAGGAAAAGATATTGGTAAGAAGGGGGCTTAAACAGGAGTAACACTATTGTAACTCAAACACCAAAGCCTGCTGTGCACTTGTTTCCAACAAGGGAGGAATTCCTTTTACCAACACCTCCAAAGAAACAATGTAACTCACTCTGAATACAGCACAAATTTATTAAAAGAAGTTACTAACCCTACACTCTAAAATACAGTTCTGTTTACAACAACGTTGAAGCGAAGGCTCTCTCTTCCCATGCTTTAGATGCCTTACCTAGGTATCCTCTTACATGCTTATCTGATGTATGCAAAGAAAAAGAAAAGGGTTTCTTGGGGTTCTTTCAGTGGGCATATAACCGATTAGTACACGATCTTAAGAGATCAGTCTAACTTTTTAAATGACTAGGGATGATAGTTCTGGTCATGCATGAAATATATCCTGAATATACATTTTCACACTTTATATTAAAAAAAAGTACTCACTCCTTGAAAAAGGAGAATTCATACGAGTGTTTTGAGTGTTTGAGGGGATTTTGTTTTGTTTTGTTTTTTTATTAACTCCACAATTTCACATGAAATACCTATGACGCAGCTATTTTAACAATGACCACTTTCAATTCTGAAGTCACCATTCTTTAGATGGCATATTTAATATAACTACAGGTTTCTGAAAAGTGATCTTTGGAAACATCGTACTAGAGTTAATACTGCTCGATTACTTTTCATTGTCATGACATCTGTATAAAAGATTATAAAAAAGCCAGTGGATCTGACTAAGGGCTAAGTAGGTGAGTGGCTGTTGACATAAAATATGGGTCTTTTCTTTCCCTAATATTTTTTTTATCCTGAAGTATTTTATCTCAAGCACTGTGTTTGAATTGAAATTATTATCAGGGATCACTAGGGTCATAAAACCTAGCCCCCATTCTTGAGGGCAACAAAGTTTCACACTGTTTTAATAAAAAGAACAAACTCTTAACTTAGCAAATCTTCAAGACAAGGTAGATTTTTTTGTCCCACAACTTCTCACAGACAGCTCAAACCAGGTCATTATCTTGGTACTACATTGGTCTAAAAATCTTTTAATTTTCAGCCTCAAATAACTCAGGACTAGTCTGCACACATTTGCTCATCTGCTCTTACCTTCAAGGGCTTCCTTCTCTTGGGTGTTTAAGCACAAAAACATATTTGCAAAGCCCTTGAATGATCTTTCTCAGTTTGCATTTTCCTAGATCAAGATCTTTCAAACTCCCCTCTTAAGCAAGCCTCTCCCTAATATCCATTACAGCAGTTGTAAGGATGAAAGGATCCTCACTGTAAGGATGCATGCAAGAATGCAGCTGCTTAACAGAACAACACTAGAAAAAGCCACACAAATGGAAAGTACCGACTAAAATGTCATGCTCTGCAACTAGGTATATTAATTCTACTCTGTGTTCAGCTACAGTTGAACCTCTTAAGTAGGAAGAATCTCTTAGGTAGAAACAGGTCCCTGTTACAGTTAAAATACATAGCAAAATAACTTAGCTAAGGAGACATTCTAGCAACTATACACTTCAAATAATCTACTGTTACTTTCCTGAAGCAATGCACATTATGACCTCATGCTTAAATCAAATATTCATTATAATCTGTTCATCTTAAACACTGCAACACAGAAAACAGCTGAGAACACTTTATTAATACACTAGTATTTCAAACAGTGCTAAGAAACTCAAAAACGAAACCAGACAAATCACTTTCCTTAGCCCAGAGAAATTCCCTTCCCTCTCCCCTCCTTTCCAAACAGAGTATATAATACAGTCCTTTCACATTTTCATTTGGTTTGTTAAAATTACACCCATCAGTTATTTGCATTGGTTTTACAGAAGATGCAAAATTCCATCAGTGTACTGGAGAAAAACTGTATTTGAGAACCAACAGTATTCTCTCTCCTGTGCAGAGAAAATGGAGGCAATAATGAAAAACAACATCACTGAAACCATCAAAATACTTCTAGATAGTTTTGTTACTGCAATGCATAAAATTATTAAAATATCTCTTGAAAAAGGAATGCATGAGCTCTCTCCTCCCTTTCCTAAACACTCCCAGACTGGGGCATAAATCTAAAGCATCAAGGTAATAGCTGGATGGAACTGCCACCACCATCCTCTTGTCTGACTTTAGTGAGATGCAAGCCTTTGTACTTTAATGCAAAAAAATCCCCTGTCCCAGTTCCCGCCCCAAGACCTTGCATCCTCCCCTCACATCTCCTTCAGTGTTGCAGCAGTGCTGGTAGGCTGCAGGAGAAGGGAACGCTGGCAGGCTCTAGGCACTTTAACTCCTCTTTACTAGATGGAAGAGCCCAAGCAGAGAAAATCCTCCCAGCACAGGGGAAGGACGGATTAAAATAAACTAAAATACTCAGTTTTGCAGTGCAGAAAAGGACTAGACTGAACCCAGTCATATTGCAGAGAACATCCTGGAAGCTACAGTAGTATTAGCACCAATCATCACATACTTTGGTACTAAAAATACCAATGACTGTACTACTACTACGCACAATGATTGTATGTATATATGGTCCACAAATGGAAGAAAAAATTACAAAAATTTACAGTTTAAATGACTATTAATATGAAGACTAATGATTTCAATTGTGACCAATGTCCTTTTTAACACAAATAAACTTTTATCAACTTTATCACATAGCATTCGCAACTTTAAAATTTGGAGAAATTTTTAAGTGACCTGCAATCCTACTGTTAAGAAGGTCAGGCAACCTTTATGGTACTCCTCTAATGCTAACATAAACCAACATGGATCTTAAGAGGTACAGAAACTCAAAACCAGAAAATGTAAAATAAAGTCCTTGCAGAACAAGGACTCTATGTATTATAAAAGCCAAGCTTCAGTCTTCAATACCAACTAAAATCAGGCATTCATTCTTTGGCATAAATAAAACTATTGCTTTGTGTATGTGTAGCTCCTATAATAAACTCAGAACAGTTTTCACTTCAGATGAATACCCAAGATGTTTCAACTCTACACCTACTACGTTTTCTAAACTACTCAATGCACTCTGAATGAAAGTTTTAGTGAAAAATAAGGAAGTACACTGAATGCTATTATGTGCGAACTGTCATTCAAATGGCTTAAATATTTTAGCTTGTGTACTTCTCAACGCATATAGAAGGAGAATCTCTTGAAAGTTACCTGGAAGCAAGTTTGGGAAAAAATGGCACACATGTGTTTTTCATAACTGCCAGTTATCCTGAGATATTTTTGAAGGCTAACATAGAAATCTCCAATTTACTTCTTGCTTGAAGTGTGTTTGTGTCAGCCAAGTTTGAAGACAAGACAGCAACTTAGAACAACACATCTGGTAAACTACATGACTAACATTAGTGTCTCAAATGGCACTTTAAAAAGTTCAACAAGAAATTGTGATTGTTACTATTCCAATTTTTATCTCTATATAGCTTTCAGCAATGGAAAGGTGTACTGGAAATATATGCAAATTAAGATTTCCCTTAAGTTTTTTTCTAAAGGAAACATCAATTAGAACTTCTCTCTATCTCTCCTGGCCTTTCTTTTCTTCAGCACCCATTAAAAATGAAAAATGCATGCTTGCAGAACTTAAACACACTAAATGTCACATAATAAACAGTTTATCACTGTCATTCCAGTCAATTCATTCATACACTATTGCATGGTAATTGTTCCACACTCCTGCACACCAAAAGCTATTATCAATGCATTTACACAAAGTAAGTCTTCTTGGTTTATTGTATTTAAAGGTGTTTAAAGTTTATCCTAAAGATCAGAATATGCCTCAGCAAACCGGATTGCATACTGTCAGCTAAGAAACTCTCTCCTTATTTCTCTAGTAAATTGTACGGGAACTTTGGGACTTCTCTTAGACTAAATATTCAGAGATTTTACAGGCAAAGATTTCTTTCCCACACCCTTCATGAAAATACCTTTTACTACCTTAAATGTCAGTGGTAATTACCTATTTAGGAAAGATAAATTACACTTTTTAATATTTCATGTGTCTGAAACGCAAATCAGGGCCAGATGTGCTATTTGCAAGAACTAAATTACTGTATCAATCAATAATAAATCACAGGAGCGTGCAGACATTTAGTGGATGTTTCACTGAAAGATGTTCAGCAAGATGCATATGTAGCAATTCAAAGCAGATTTACAGCAGCTTTCCTCAAGTTGCTTAAAGACAGGCAAGGTGGTACCCAAAATCTGCAAACCAAATAAAGATGCTGCATCCCTAGTTCCTTGGAAGTTACCTGTGTGGTGTTGCAAAGAAACAGGAATACTACTTATAAAACTGTCCATGAAATTGTGTATTTATTTTAAATGGGTTTTTTTAGAGGACTGACGTGACATCTGTGCGGAAAAGCCTGAGCAATCACAACGAGCTATCAACCATTCACACCATCACTGCTGCTATTTTCAGTGATCCACCCTGTTTTTGCTACAGTGCTCTTGGCATCATTATGCTACTGTGATTCAACATTTATCTGTTAGATCTAGTTACATCACAATACTATCCACACTACCTAAATCTCATGTGGAACTTCCGCAGCTAATACCTAATCCACAGTTTTTGAGCCCTCTCTTCAAAATTCTCCAGTCACAAAACAAGAAGTCATTTGAGATGTGCAAACATCTGGACCCCTGTGAATCATCTATTCTCTGAAAGGGTGTGCAGTCATGTCAAACATAATCACTGCACCGTCTTTCTAACGGTAATCTGGTATGAATAAAATAGTGCGCGAACTGCAGTGGTTAGCATAAAACCACTTGTGAAAGTAGTGTGTCAAAAATTGTCTTCAAAACATGTTTAATAACAGAGTTTTGTTCCTCAGCTGCAGAAGCTCCTCACCAACAACCAGCATTAAGCTAAAGCAGTCACTTACCATTTATGACAACAAACAAAGCCTCTTAAGCTTAATATTTTTAAAAGTTGTTTGTGTTAATCGAAAGATAGTAATACCTTGTGAAATGACAGAACTGACTGCTGAAACTTCTGCTGGCAACAAAGTCACCTGCTAAATCCAAGACTAGCATTTTAGTATAATCCCGCGGAAAGATTAATTCAAGAATATTTTTAGCCCTAGCTTTGAAAGTAGCCAGCAATATAAATTGAAAGGCATACTGGTGGAGAGCAGACAAGAGAACACATGCAGAAAAAAATATTCGTTTATGATCAAAACACGCCGAACAATTATTCTTATAAAATTCATTGTCAGGAAGAAAAAACTGCAAACACACTGAACAGTGTCACTACTAAGGCTTCCACAGCAATCTCAGCTTCGGAATCAGAAACATACAGAAAATTTAGTAAGTCATAATATTGTAACACCTTTCATGTCCATTTTGCAACGCAGACACAACTATAGAAAATACGCGAAAGACAAGGAATACATAATAATAAAAAAAATATTTCAAAACCAGGCAGTCACAAAAACATAGGGGGGGAAGGAGTTCAGCTTTAATTCTTTATTACCATCTGATTTGGGGGATCCTATGCATTTTCTTGGTGCGATTACGCAGACTGAGACTTGAAGTGTCATTTTCATCCACCCTACAACAGTGGCAACCCGAAGCAGGCAGCTGGGGAACGCTAGCAACTACCTCAACTCCTAGCTTCGACACAAGCCTCGAACATGGGTTTAATAGCAGTTGCATAAGACGACTCCAAAGGCCAAGCGCTCCTACCGCCTTACACATCCCCGTTTCCACACGAATTGAGAGTGGAGGGAAAGATCTGGACAAAAACCGGGCACTAACCCCAGCGTCACTAGGACTGCCACTAACAAGCCGGTTATTATGCAGCAAAGAAGAGGAAAAACCCAACACCTGGCGCACAAATATGCAGACGCCCAGTGAATAGGTGGATCTACAGGGAGATATCTTCCCTTCCCCAATAGGCAATCCTTGAATGGGTGTGCCAGGAATGGGATATCGGGGGG
>VXBO01007531.1:354675-401209 GCA_013400135.1 Rhinoptilus africanus | reverse complement strand
GGTCGGGCCGGTGCGCGCAGGCGCGGGATGACGTCATGGCGCGGGAGGGGGCTCGGCGGGGCGCTCGGGGGTTGCGGCGCGTGAGGGCGGGGCCGGGACCGGCCCGGTCCGGGGGGAGCGCGCAGGGATCGGCCGCCATTGTTTGCCTCCGCTGAGCCCCAGCGGCCGCCGTGGAGCCGGCGGCGGAGGGGCCGGTGCTCCCGCCGCGGGGGGTGCGGGGGAGCGCGGCTCCTGGAGGCGGGGTGCATAGGCCGGGGAGGGGAGGGGAGGCGAGACCCGTCGGCGGGGAGCGGAGGCAGCCGCTGAGGTAAAGGTGTTCGGCGCCGGGGCTGCCGGCGGGCCCGTGGTCTCCGGTGAGGGGCGACTCTCCCCGCTCTCGCGCCCTGGGCTGTAGGAACAAAGCGGGATGCGAAGCTGGGCTTGTGGAGCTTTGTGCAGGGATCGGTAAAGCGCTTTTGTGTTTCGTTTCCTCAGAAGGATGTAAATGTTTTCTGCAGCACAGTTTGAACCCCCTCTGTTAGTAGGAAGGCAGTCATCTTACTAGCCCTACAAGTAATGAATTAAAACAACCTTTTAGGACTGCTCTTGGATACACCCTTCCAGTTGGGCAAGTAACTGGTGGCTGTCTCTTAGTAGCGAGTTGAAAACGATGTCAGAGGCATCCAGTGAGTTTGAAAACACCAGGTACTTACCTGATGTATTCTCTTGCATGATTTTTAACATCATACATCTATCTTTTGTACACAGCTTTTTGTAAGTTGCACGTGTGGGCTTTTCCAAACTTCAAATTGGATGGTTTGTAGAAGAAAGCAAGGCTCTTCTGAAGGAATTCATCAGGAACTGCTGCAGTTTACAAAGTATTTATTTTTGCCAAAGCACTTTAGTACGCATGCACCTTCTTAAAACTCATTAATAAAGGTAAATTATGCAGTTGTTCCCCACACACAGAAAAAACCTGTCAAAGCAGAATTATCTGATGAAGTGGTTTAAAGGTTAGCTTTAAAATGCAGAGCTGGCTACGCTTCACCAGGAACAGCTTGTTCCTGTCTCCAGATAAATTCAAAAGAAAAAGTAAATCGAGAAAAGCCATGAGAATAATTGCATCTATCTCCTGCATAATGGTAGCATTTAAGGTGAGAGACGTCCCCGTGAGGCTGTACTCTATGCCATACAAACCTTTAAAAAGTATTTTAAACACCATCTGCTATTTGGAATACAAACAAAAAGACAATGTACATAGATTGTTCGCTAAATTTTACACAGCTGAACATGTGAGCAACCTTTTTTTCCTTTTGTGAGGCCATCAGGCTGAGTACCACATAGGCCTGACAGTAGTAAGTGTTGGACTATGGGTGGGTGATGTTATGGTTCTCTTATATTTTGAGCAGAAATTGCCATCTGACTGTATGCAGAGCCATTATTAGAAGTTAACAAGAAAAAAACAATGCAGAAATGCAGGAGGAAGAAAAGTGCTCATAACAGATCCCTTCCGGAGCTGAGGCAAATGCTTTTGCTGCTCTAGCAGCGTCACTTCATGGAGGTCTTGCCTTCCTCTGGGTGCCAAGAGTCACACCAGGCCACATCACCCAAGTGTGACAGATTAAACTGAAAACAAGGAATGCCAGACATAATGTGTGGGGGCCTTTGGGCCAAAATACTGTGTTAGAGCAAACCCTTTAAGAGCCTTGGAGGGCAGTTGTCTCCATTTTGACATGAGGCAGCACATAAACATGCTTTTTCTGCTAATGGACAAGGTCTCAGAGCACAGGTTGTAAAGTCAGAACTGTTGTGGAATGGTAGTATCTTGCAGGACAAAAAAAAAGGGGGCTTTCTCTAAGAGAGGTGGTTCATTCCATGGCATTTGGCCTACTTAAAGGGTCCTGCTACCTTCCGGTAAGGAGTGTGGCAGTTGCCTTTTTCATCTGGTGGGCTGAGCTTACTACTATTTTTTTTTTTTTCCCATTCTTGGGCAAAGAAGACACGCTTGTTAGAGGAGCTGTCACATTCATTGCTTAGGCTGGCAAGAAGCAAGGCGAATTATCAAAGCTGGCCAACGTGCCAGTTGTCCACATTCAGTGCAGGGGGAGAGGGGAAACGGGTGCTACCTACCGTGTCAGTTGCATGAGAAAAATCTGGCTGAACTAGGATTTGTGTGCAGATCTGTATCCTAAAAGTTGCATACTGAACCAGCAAAAGCGACAAGGATACCACTACATCAGCAATTACTAGAACAAATGAGACCTTTGCTGTAACTCAGTGTCAGATTGAATGGGCTCAAGAAAATATGAGCATTGTCAAGTTTGCCAGCAGCCAATAGCCAATATATGATCATCCAAACCATGCATATAGAGGTATGTTTGTGATCATGTTCAGCCACAAGTTTGAAAATAGTCATTCCCTTTCTCAGGCAGGCATTCTTATTTTCACCCATGTACCAAATACATCTCCTTATAGATTCTGGGTTTAACTTAAAAGTTTAAGCACACGTAACAACATTTGAATACAAGCAGAAGAAACTTTACACTTGAGACCTGGAGTGATTTGCTTGCAAGGATAATGGTTGGTCTGAAAACAGTTCAGGGCATCCATCATTTCAAGGCTGGGAAAGGGATTTTGTAGGGAAATAAGAGGAAAAGGGCACTAACTATTCACAGGAAGGAAATGCTTTACAATCCCTGGTAGCCCTCCCCAAACCACTGCGCATGTTTGAGCTGCCTGTCTGTCAGATTTGGAACTGACAGGTGAAGGTGCTGTATTTCTAGGCAAACCGCTATTGTTTCATTCAAAAGTTTATTTTCAAGTCTTAAGAAATAGCTGAGTGTGCGATTGGGCACTAGAAGACCCATTTCTTGAAATTTCATGGGGTTCTAAAGGTTTTTTTGGCTGTTGTCTTCGCAGGGTGTGCACATACAGTCTGCATGCTGTTGGTGATCCACTGGGCAGGTAAATTGTTCAAAGATTGTTTATGGAAGCATAGTTACCAGTTACATCCGAACAGCCTTTACAGTGTTTTCACGTAAAAGCGTGATGTAAAAGGTATGTCATGATGAAAAAGAATTCTTAAGGGTTTGACAGTGTTCTGTAATCCAAGTGGTGTAGGAAGCACCAAATTCTGTGCCTCAGATTCCAAGTAGAACACAGGACCCCAGGTACTCTGATTTGTAACCCGCGTGTTAATCCATTCCCTCTTACAAGGTTTGAGGATCGTACTGACACAAGATTAGTATGAACCGCTAGTACTTTGCAAGAGAGAATATTGGAGGCCTACCAGATTTCTGACAAGCTATGCCATATTGCTTAGGAGAGCAAATTCTATGAACTGAAAATAGTTCATCTTTTGGGCAATAAAAATGTACTTTTTTTGCCATGAAAAGAGACGTTTTGATCATGACAGACACGGACATTTTCAATCCTTGTAAAAAATGTCAGTCCAAGGAACCCTAAAAAGCCATCAGCCAACCCTGAATTACTCTAGCTAACTTCTTACAGAAGCATATAATTAATTCAACTTGGAATTCTATGGTGTGGCAGGGCAACCTGCAGCTGCAGAGCTCAGGTGTAGCACATTGCCCAAAGTCATGCCACATTGTAATTAAAGAGGCCGGTTTCCCACAAATGCATGTCTTAACAGGTGAATGGTGTTTGTCTAGGAAGGTAAATCTCCCAACTGCATTTTCTCCTTAGTGGAGGTTTTTTTTTTTTTAAGTTCCTCCATGGTGTCAATTCTCTATTGTTCAATGGGAAGGAGACTTTCACTGCCACCCTTCCTCGCTGAAGACAATATCAGGCCTCTCTATTTTCTGCAGCCTTCTATCTTCAAAGGACAGTTGGCGCTTATCTCTGGGATCTGTACCTTGCCCCCATCTAATTCTGTTGAAATTGACCGCCAGGTTCAAAAGTTCCTGGGAAAGATACAAGCTCATATTATATATGAACATGGCAAAACGTCAATGTCATTTCCTCAGGTAACTGGCTGAGAGCCGCTTCTTTTGAATGAGGATTTCTGTTTCACTGCTCTGCACACATGGTGACCACGTCACCTTCGCCAGATGCTCAGCTCATACTGACCCAGCTGCAAGAGTGCCAGGTCAAGCAATTAGCCAGGTCTTGGTCAAGGAATGGTACGGGAAAAAGCCATTTTCCTAATCTGTAATTAGACGGTACTCATAATTAAACATAAATTACAGTAACATTACTGAAGATAGGTAGTAAACTAAACCAAAGCCGAGCCGATCTGCTACTGACAAGGAAGCTCACGGTCACCCTTCAAAATAATTTCTGAAGGTGAAACAGTCCCAGGTAGGAACAGCTGGCAACATCAAAAGAGAGGGGGAAACTTAAAAATTACACAAACCCCTATTTAATGGAGTTTCTTCTTTATCTGTTCCTTGTCATTCTGTTTATTTTTCCCTTCCTCATGTACTGTGTACCTGTGAACAATCTTGATTGCCTTACTGGAGATGCTTATTTCTTTTCTCCCCAGTTGCAGCTTTTCCTCATTGATGGGTATGGATTATATAATAAGAATTGTGGAGGAAATCTCTCCATGATCCATCTATTGATTTTTTTTAAAATGAAAAAGATCTTTCAAGTTGTACAGGGGATAAAACCAGGTAATGAAAGCAACTATATGCTGTAGTCATGCACCTATATACAGAAAAATAATTTAAAAACACATCATAAGAACAATATCCAAATGCTGTGTACTAGCACTGAAATAAGAAACAACCAAACACATTTTGCTTTCATATCTTTCTTTTCTTCTCTCTTGCATTTCTCACCCTCCTACTATCTGTTGTAGGAGCATATTAAGCTCTTTGGTGTATTTGGGTGCCACCCTAATAGTTGAGAACTCCAGAAGAGCCCCACAAAGCCGAGTAAGCACTTGGAGGAGGTTTGGTGTAGATAAATGGCAAGGAATACTGCATCTAGAGGAAATCCTCATCTACACCATCCCTGCGTGATGCTGAACTTGGAACTGGTTATGGAAGGAGCCCTCAGACTCACCCTGTCAGTTCTCTGAAACCATTGCTGCAGGGTGCAGTGTCAGTCAAAAAAAGCCAATAAAATATTGGATGTATCAGGACAAGCATGAAAACCAGGCGGAAGGTGTCATTTTGCCTCCACAGAAAGCTCTAGTGCACCCAGCTGGAGGGCTGGGATGTTTCAGGCCTCCTCATCTCCAGAAGGAGACAAAGGACTTTGCAAAGGAACAGAAAGAAAAGGGCAACGAAAAGAAACCAAGGATGAGCCACCTGCCTTGCCAGGAATGGGCAAAAGGCTGGGACTTGTCGATGGGCAGAGGATACACCTGACGCAGGATATGGTTGACGTTTACAAAATCATGAATGGGGTAGACAAGGTGAAGGCAGAACTGTTGTTCACCAAATCCGGCAATACTCAACTAAGGGGCGCTCAGTAAAACAAGTGGGAAGACAGTTTAGGACAGATACTTGAAATGACTTTTAAAAAAAAAATACACACTGGATAGTGAAATTTGAGAACTTGCTGCCACAGGAGACTGTGGACACGAATAGTATCAGCAGGTTCAAAAAGGAGTTACAGCATTTCAGCTGTGACACGTCATTATAAAGAAATACTGGAAGGAATAGGCAGGGGTGTGCCATGGAGGATCCCTACTACAACAAATGTAGATGCCGGGGAAATGGAAGGGGAACTGACTGCAGATAGTGGCTGGGCTTTCATGCACTTTCTAAACTATCATCTCCTACTGCCACTGCTCCATTTTCATTTTTAAAGGTGTAAATACAGTCTTTCCTTATAAATTATGCAGTCAGCTTCTCCACATTCGTGGAAATCACAAGAGTCAGCATAGCTGGAATGCAAAGAATATTCTCACCCAGGAAGGCCACATTATTGATCTCAGTCTTTCCCCTGTTGGGTAAGCAGGGCTAGGTGGACCCATTAGGGCATTTCTTGTATTCTCAGCCTTTTAGTTTCATTCTATGTCTCATTTTTCATTCTAACTTTGTCCTTTAGTTTGTCCTCATTCTGTCACCAATTTATTTTCCAAACCCTATTTATGAGGTTTGAGATACCTATTTTTTCTTACTGCATTTCCCAGTTCACTATTTCTATTAATGTGTGGTAATACAATCCAAAAGCTGACAAGGTTTACAGTTGAAGACTTCTAAGACACAGCTATGGCTTTACCACTTATCCCATAGCCTCAGGGTAAGACAAGCTTACCACATTTTATAACTTTAGAAGAGAATACTAATTCTGTAAATAATTATTTGACAAGTATTCTGACTTCCTCCTTGTCATCTAGCTTTTTTTCCTTTCCTCCTGATTTTCTCAGCCTGCTTTTTTTTTTTTTTCAGATGGGGTATAGCTTCAGAGAAGAGAGCAATCACCGCTCTGCCTGGCCCCTTAGTCACTTCCCGCTTCCTTTTCCCTCTTCCTTACTCTTTCCTTTTCTGAAACGTTATGCTGACACTGCGTGATTATTCAAACACAGAATTTGACGTTCTTTTATCCATCAAGAACAAAGCCACCTGCAATGGAAGGAGTTAGTATCAGCTTCCTGATTCAGACTGGCCAAGTTAGTATTGAGAGAGAAAGCTTCTTGTAAATCTTTTGCCTGCAGAAATCCAATTGATAGATTGTTTACAACAGATCTTTGAAATTTGGCAGGGAAAAAGTCCTAGAGGGCAAAGATGTATGCTTTTCTGTGTCCCATGAAATTCTATTCAGGTCTGACAGAGGGAAAAACTGGGAGAAAAATATCCTTTTTTCCTATGGCTTATGTTGTCAGCAGCACTCTGGCAGCCATCCAAGGGGTCTGGCCGTGGGCATTCTCATCCCAGGCAGTGTCCACTGCACACAGCATTGTGCTGAGAGCCTGATAGTCTGGCTGTAGCTAAAAAGCTGTCGTGAAAGTGAAGTTTGGAGACAGCAGAGAGAAAAAACAAAACCACCCTCTGTAATAGCTCTCTTTAAACCCAGGTCATAGTATCTCCTTGATCTCTTCCTTTGTGGGCTCAAGAGCACCCTTATTTTGAAGAAATTTGAGCCATACTCCCCTCATGATCACCTGTGTGCTGTGCATGGTTCAAATCTCAGCAGAGATTTTTATGAGTAGCTTGGGGCCTTTTCATTTAGGAAGCAAAAGATACTTCCACAAAGGGAAAATATTTTTTTTTCTTTGGGAAAAGGCATTTTTGTGCTATGTGTGAGGCTATTTTCAGGACTGCTGCCCTATTTGCTCTCACTGTTGGGATGTCATTGGAGAAAGTAACGGGAGGTGGGAAGAACTGGGAGGAGGATCTTGATGTTAGGACAGGAGACTGACACACAGGTGAACAAATTGTTATTTACCTTGAGTAAAGTGTAGTCCGTGGTGATTCTTTGCTCACTGTTTATATGTGAGGCAAATATGCTCAGCTTCAGTTTTTTTCGGACACCAGTCCTCATCTGGAGACAAGACTTTGCCCTCAGTTTTCTCACAGCCCCAGGTGAGAAAACACATCTCAACACAACATCAAACACATCTCTCTGCTCCTTTGCTAATATAAAATCTATATGTTATCATAGTAGCAGAGGAGAACCAAGGATCATTGAAATATATAAATGCTTTTTATAGAACTGTGAATACCTATTCTAACTTAGTATGAATTTTATGGATGATGACTCCTAATCAGCAGCTCTGCCTGATGCTGGTGATATCCTTACCACAAGTAACAAAAAAGTACCTAGCAGAACTAAATTCTGAAGATTATATTTTTACTGTGAATTAAGGAGGACAAAGCTTTAGGAGTAATTCTGTTTTCTGTGTGGGCAAGTAACACTGTTTGATGAATTCTAAATAATTTCTACTTTAATCGCTCTAGAGCTGGGCTCTGGATTCAGTGCACTGGCTTCTTTACAAGGGACTTCAGAAAATTACAGCTCCGATGATGAAGAAAGGGGCATCTGCTTTAACATCTCTTGTCTTCCCCAGCCTATGGAACAGATAGCTATATCACTCAGACTCTGAACTACCCACTTACAGTGCAGTGTTTTTAGGCTAATTAGAGCCATCTCTGTAGCTGACAGTTCACTCAAACCTTTGTGCTGTAATAAGCACAGGAATAGAGACGCATCTCCGAGGCCAGCCCAGAGCAGGAATACACGCTAGTGTCCTCACCATGCTGTCACTACCTGTCATTCAAATCCCTCAGACTGCCTAGCTGTTTGGGTTCTCTTTGAGGAAGATTTATAAATGCCATGGTGTCCATTACATGCTCCACACCCACAGGCTTTGGGTGTGCCTGTGCTCAGTTTTGGATAAAGGACAACTCTTAGACCGAGTTCGGTCATAATAACTGATTCTTTCAATTAAGAACAAAACACAAGTGTTTTCTTGTTTCACATGAGAGGAGATACTATCTAAAAATCTGGTAATTTAGCATTGATACCTAATAATTAACTGCTAAGTACTTATTTACAGTAATTGTCAGAACAATGGGTAAATCCTATTATGAGTGGAAAAGCTGTGACTCATACTACTAGGCCTGATGGTAGTTGTGTTGTCCCTCCTTTGGTGCCTTTGCTTGGAAGTACGAAGATAATCACACAGCAGATGTGGCCCAGAGTAGTTGTACCTGTCCAGAAGCATGTCAACTCAAGAATGTGAAGGACATGCACACCAGGAACGAAATATATATAGGGAAACACACTATTGTTACCTCTGCTGCATAGCTACCGCCAGTGCCCAGCTGGTCAAGTAAAGCAAGATCTTGGCAAGTGATCATTAATTCTGTTTTCTCATTTTGTGACTTTCTAATATGAATCATCTCATGTAGCTTTAGACACCAATGGTATAGAGGTCTACATCTGAGCTAGTTATCTAGGCTTACAGCTAGTCCACAGATATAGGTGTTTCTGGGGTATAATTACTCTGGATATGCTGGGGAGGCAGCAAAGTTCCTAGGTTTCCCTTATAAAAAATAGGGATAGTTTGCCTTTGATCTTTCAGAGGGGATGCTTTAAACTATTCCATTAATATAGTAATGGGTGCCCTAAAAGAAAAAGGGAAAATTACTAGCATTCTAAAAAGCAATGAAAAATGTATTATTTATTCCTGATCTGGCTGTCACCTTCCACAGAAGTGAAAAAGATGTCTCTTCCATATGTCTGAGTTGTCCTGCGACCAGCAGGCACCATGGAGGTTGATAGGGATCTGCCTTAACAAGAGCATTGCAATTTGTAGCTTTATTTAACAACTGGTTCAAGCCAGAGCCTCTTAAAGACATGGTTCTCAGCAACTTCCCTCTGCATCCTGAAATTAAACATTAACATAATAAGGAAGTTCAGATACTAACTTAATCTAACTTAATGAACAAGCACACGTTCAATTAGTCTCTGAGGTACTCTGCACTGATTCATGGAATTGGAAATCTCTCCCACAGTATCAATACTCTTGCTGTCAGATGGCAGCAAGTCTGTTAGTTCCAGTTGTGCCATGTCCTGAGACTAATTCATCTCAACCTGCTGGGGCTGTTGACCGTCAGAATTTCTCAGGTAAAATGGCTGTGTCGGTACTTCTCCTTTGGAGAAAGTGTCACGTATTCCTCTGCATATGTCCACCTGATGTGTCAAGTTTTTCTCTGACCACAGGATATTTCTTGTGACATTTTGCTGTTTGCAGTCATTGCTTTTCATTATAGATATTCTCGCAGTTGTTTTTTACAAAATGGTGATAGCTCCCAGCACCCCAGATTATGTTTCTCTTTTACCTTCCCCCCCACCCCATCTTTTTTCCCATATATCTGCTGGTTGCCATGATTTTGACATGAGTTCCTAATCGGTGCTCAAGAACAGGCACTCATGTTTTCAGTTTTCTATTGAATAAAATGTCAGCAAGTAACAGGTCATGTTATGTTGGTACTGCTCCGTTATTTAGCAGTACCAAGTACGGATCAGAATTGGCACCTGTTCCTGTATATTCTTTAACATATTTTCTGCTAGCTTTCAGAGGCTGGAGGTTATGGTTATATGACCAAACTTGTATTTCAGAGCAGAACGGTGAAACACAAACCTGATAAATGTCAGACATTACTATATCAGGTATACAAAGCCTAGCATATCAAATCAAATTTGGGATGTCATCTTTCTAAGCTGTTATCTTTTCTCGCAACGCTATCTCAGGAAAATGAGAATACTCTAAATACGTATCTAGCAGTAAGGTACTGCTGACTGTATATTTTCCTTTTCCAGCCAGGACATGCAAGTTTGTTTCTCCTTTGCTTTGGGAACAAGTACTTGCTGTGCCATGTGACAAAACTTACCACTTCCTCAATGGCATCCTTTGTTTAAGATCAGGACAAATCTCTAGTCCTTTTCTTGGAGTTTTCAATCCCTGAATGAGTTTCCTCTATCCATTTTACCATTTTTCAGTAACATCTTAAAAATGACCACTCCAGGGTCTGCAGGCATCCATCTGGTGATAAAGAGAGACAGTATGATGTGCTGGGCACGGTGGCACGGTATGTAAATAGTTTTAATTACATTTAGTAAGAAACTTGTTTGTAAGAGCAGTTTTGACAATCACAGTCTGTATTCTGTTTTTACTGTTGCTCTTAATCTGCTTAATTTACGTAAAATCTGACAAATGGACTTTGAACCATGGCCCTGTTGTTGAACAGGAGAGTGTGCTTCCATCACACAGAACTTTTCTAGGTTTACAATTGACTTGCAAATCCCTTATCTGTAGCTGAATATCCCTCTTTAAAGTACTATTTCCCAGGTCCGTGTGGCTGGCAATCACTTTCAGCTGAAACTGAACTCTTGGGAATGAGAGCTGAACCTCTCCAGCTGCAGGGCTGTCCGCCACTGCCTCCCTCTCCTTTTGAGGGCACTGGCATTTTGTTGACACTTGAGACACAGTCAAGGACTCTGCCACTGCCTTTCAGGGAGCCAGTGGCAGAAAGCTTCTTGTTGAGATTACTTTTAGAGGCCTCTCTTAACTCCTTCAGTTTCTCAAAAGCTTTGTCACTAGCGGTAGCACTTGTTTCTCAAGCACTTTGGCATGTCCTCTGTTTTGTAGAGCAACAGGCTTAGAAAGCTGGTTCTAGCAGCTTCGTCAGGCACAAATTTGCCTACAACATTCATCTCTCCAAGGAATCTTTAAACCCTTTCTTGTCTGTCAGGCTAGGTATACGAATGATAACATCAGCCTCCCTCGTGTGATCATTTCCTAAACCATTTCAGAAAATGAGCTGGATTAATGAAGACTTATTATTTAAATTGCTGAAACTACCCAGCTCATTTTGACTGAACACATGAGCTTCTGCCATGACTGCTACAACTGGAATGGATGTCTATTGGTCCCTAAGCATCCGGCATGTCCCAGTTGCAAGATTATATACCTTAGTTTAAACCTCATAAACTAAAGCAGCTATGACTAAATTTCTGAGAGCATGCTCATATGCTAAGCTGATTGTATATGAGAGCACAAAGCTCTGCATAGGTTAACTTGCTCTGGCTGAAAGCTCACTGAGTTAAATTTGACTCAGATATCTGTGCTGTCCATTGCCATCTTCAGTGAAGTTATACCCTTAGTTCATTTTATTTTCAGTCCCAGGCTTTGTTCTGTAAGTATACAGAGCCAAGACATTTGAGTGAAATCTGATTCATTCCCTGTCTGATATCTCACTGACCGCCATAGCTTAACCTGGCTCTCTGCACCAGCCCCTGGCTTTTTCCAGAGCTCTGGAAAGCTGCAGTTCCCCGCGCTGGCCAGCCTTACAGCTGATACTGTCAGCTAACAGCAGCTGCAGCACAGAAAATGTTCTCAGGTCTTGTACTTTGAAGTCTATGGATGGCACTCGTAACTATCACTCATCTCTGAAACATGCTTCCCAATGCTGGAAGTGTTTACAGAAATAATTTGCTGTGGACAGGCAAAAAAAAAAAAAAATGGTGGCAATTTAATTGTAATTAAACAAATTTAATTTTTTCAACACTCAGGGGATTCCACCTTCAATGTGAAAATGCCACAGCTCTCAGCAGTCTGTTACCCTCAGCAGACCTGTGTGCCGTTACTCAGCATACTCTTGTTTTATTAGAATTGCAATTGAAATCAAAAGTTAAGATATTCAAAAGAACTTCAGCTTTTTGTTTATTTTAGGTTTAACCTCTCACTTCAAATAAGAGGAGTCTGGTAACATCGTTTGCTCTGTTTCTTAGATACTACTTTAGGCATTTGCTTGATTTTTCATTTTACCTTTTCCTCTCTATGCTTTGATTTTTCATGTCTAATAAATGACACAGTAGCCCTAAATATAGCAGAAGATTGCTCATGAGACTCTCTTAAATTAATCTGGTGAAAAGAATTGATTAAACTTAGTTCTTGACTAAAAATTAAATCTTTTTTTCTCTTTGTTTGACTCACGGTCAATTTTAAGCACCTTTGTCATTCTTTGAAATGTTTTGGAAAATATTTTGAGAAGGAGAAATAGCATAGAAAAAGCCTTGTGCCCACACAATATTAAACCCCTGAGGTTCAATCCTGCAGCACACTGAAAGATCACATCTATAATCTGTTCCTTAAATTTGGGATCCCTCATGTAAGATTAAGTATGTGTTTAAGTATCTGAAAACTTTGTTTTGTCTGTTTAACTGAATCAGCCTTCTGTGGTAATATCAAACTCAAGTACACTCTGAAAGCACGCCTGGCTCATTTTCAGCCACTGCAGTAAAAAGACCTCCCTCCAAAGAGGAGATAATGTAGGAGAGAGACTAACCCAGAAATCCCCCACTAAATTCAGCATGTAGCCTGCCCTGGATAGTTATTTCTTTGCTGCTGCTTCTTGCTGCAGAACACCAAGACTTTAGGGAAGATCTCTATGTCATGTAAGATGGACGTACAATATTAAGAAAACATAAATCCCTAACCCAATTCTGTGTATTTTCACCTTCGTCTTCCTAGTACACTTATGGGAGAGATACCAAGTGAAAAGTGACCCGAGTTGGATCTTCTTTACAGGTTGTTGCCAGGAATTCAGCATGAACAATCAAACAATTTTATTCTTCTATCTTTAACACAGCATACTGAGATAAGGAAAAATAGTGTCCTACACAAATATAGTACAAAATCAGAATAATATTTTCTGATTCGAGTACCAGGGTGTGGAAAAGAAGAGGAAAAACTTAACTCTGAAGTCAGCTATTTAGATGGTGCCTTAGCAGAGAGGAAGTCAAGAGTTCTGCTGAAATAAGGAAAGAAATATGGGCAACTTGGAGACCAAAGCCAGTGTACACTGTAGGAGGACCAACTGGCATTGGCTCGTGTCTCTGAGATGTATTTATTTAAATACAAATTTAAATACATATGTATTCAAATAGTAATAGTTCTACATTTCTAAAGCTCTCTCCCATTTTCATATTGGTCTTGCATCATTTTGAATAGGACTAAATTGCTTCACTAATTTTGAAGTCAGCTACTAATATTTTAAGTAAAGCTGCCAAAAAGTTACACCCATAATTTACCCAATAGAATTATTGCTATGAACTTTGCTACAAGCTACTGACTGAGTAAATAAATTCAAAATTCAAGTGGTGTAATTTATCCCAGACTTTCTGCAGTTAGGGTCCTATGCAATGCTTCATGAAGTTGAAAACCAATACAGTGTTAAAATGACAATACTGGAACAAATTAGTCGGATTCTCAATTAACATACATTACATATGTTAAGACCTTGAAACCAATATCTGCAGCATACCGGCACATTAATACTAAGACTGTATAGTTCTAGCTTTGAGAAAGAAGATACACATTTGACAGAAAATGTTTATATCCATGATTAAAATGACCATTTAAAGGACAGGTTAGGGCAGGAAACAATGGGGACTATTAAGACAGAAGAAGACTATTAAGACCAGAAAAATGAGCAGTGTAAAACATTTGTTCAGCAAGAAGATTTGTGTTGTCACGAAAATTCACCCCAGCCCAGTGTCAGAATGGTTAAACTTGAGCCAAAATGTTTGGTAACTGTGCACTGCTTGGAAATATTTATAGAAGGCTAATACTTAGCAGGTGGTAAAATTTTCCTACCAAGTATCCCCAAGCATTTTACAAAACGTTAACAAGTTTTGTAAAAAATTAATGTGTAGCTGTTCTAGATGTGTCTGCTCCCACAGGCAGGCGGTTCGAAGCCCCGCAGAGCCAGCCTCCACTGGGCGCCCCCAGAGTTTTCCCTGTCCCATCCAGAAAGGAAAGGCTGGCAAAGCTGGTGGAGTATTCAGAGATGTACAGAGGAGCAGGGCACTCTGCTTGGTCTGTGCTCATGTGCCCCGACTTTAATGCTCTGACGGAGACACCGAACAAGCCCCCAGAAATCGGCACTGAAACAAACACAGAGACCTGTCAAATCTATTCCCATGATGTTGTTAAACACCATCTGCATTGGAGAAAGGAGGGAGATGCGGAAAGGTTAGAAAACTTACTTAAGGTTACACTGCCAGTAACTGGCAGAGCTGGAGCAAGGATCCAGTGTTGACTCCCAGCCTTCTGCCTGCATCACCGGCGTGGTTTTTTATTCCAGGGAGGTACAGCGCAAATGGGAAACGAGAGGCTGCAAAGGTATTAGACAGCTGAACAGATTGTAAGTGCTCTGGACAATCTTGTGATTACAGCCCTTGTGAGCTTTGTTACTGCTGGGTAAATTGGATTAAACAATTCCGAACAGGTATGAGACACCTAAGTGTATGTAATATGGTAGGAACAAACATTTTTCCATCAAAGAAAATGCAAGATTTTCCACAGAAATGAATAAAAATTATTTGCATTTTGAAAAAGTTCATTGTAGGAACCTGTGAAAAAAAGCTAATTGTTGTGGAGGAAGAGCAAGTTGTTATAGAAACATAGTGAGACAGATAAAGAAATGTCAAAAGAGGTGGTGAGATGGCCTGGGGCTGAGTACCAGTACACAGTGATTAATATAATTAATAGTCTGTAAAAAAATGATCAGTGAGGTGGCAACATTTGCAGTATGACAGAATTGTTTGGGATAATTAAAACAAGAGAAGACCGAAGATTACTTGTGAGATAGCTAAGCTAGGTCACCAAGCATCAGATGAAAATTAATGGCGTATTGCATTTTGGAAGAATTGCCTGAACCGCTTATACAGATGTCAGAGCTCAAAGTTAATGACAATCAGTAAAAAGGAAAAGTTTTGAGGGAAAACTTCAGCGCAAACCAAAGGTATGGATTTATATACTAAATAAATCTGTGGTATAGTTATTTGTAACATTTCAGTCCTGATTATTATATAGAAAGAATAAGCAGCAGAAAAGAATTTGGAAGCAACTAGGAAGGATGACAAGGCAAAATTTCTGTATAAACTTGAAATTTGGATTATCTAGATACGAAGTGAATGGGTAACCTTAGAAGTGCACAGTAAAAACAGTAAAGGGAAGATAACTGCTTTTTCACGTATTTATAATTACAAGAGCAAGGAGACATTCGATCAATCCAAACATAAAAAAAAAAAAAAGAAGATAAAACTGATCATATTTAAATAAATACAGAATGGATAGTGGTTAGCAATGGATGCAACACCAGACAATAATCCTGAGGCCAAGAGTAGTAGAAACAGATGGAGGAAGTTATAAGACATTTATGTCCTGAATTAAAACATACTACAGTATGCATAGGACTAGAGGGGAAGGATGGCAAAAACGATCATAATTCAGGTACTTAAAAACAAATATTAAAATAGGGAAAGAGGAGGATTTTGCACAGAGGAGGATTTTGTCTTCCTCTTCTGAAGTATCTGGGACTGTCAACAGCTGCTGACATGATCCTAGATTAGATGGTGCCATCTAGTCTACCTATTTGAAAGTCAAAGGTGTTAATTAGAGGAAACAAGATCATGGGCATATGAAAAATAGAAAAAGCCAACAGATTGTGTCACTTTCATATTGTGGACGATCAAATCCTTCATTTTGTTTAATCGGGAATTTTATTTTTCTCAGGGGGTATATAAAATTGGACATAATAATTAGTTCAGGCAGTATGTTCATCCTTAGGTTCAGATATTTCAGTATATAATGAGTGCTTTTATAGTTATTCTCAGCCTTAATCAGCAGGAAACAGACAATGTATAGGCATGGAGGGGTTCCTTTATCAGCGCTGAAGAGCACATGACCTATATATCCCTGCCATCTGCCCATCTTTTAACCCAAGGTAAATCTGCCTCAGTAAAGTACTTCAAAAAAGAAAGGAAATACAGCTATAGAAAATTTATTAATAACTAGAAATCCTCAATTGTCATATAAACATCAGAACAAGAATTGGAACAAAGTGGTTTTGCTGTTGCACCATGACCATATCTTTGTGAACAAACCCGAGGTCAGAAATATTTCCATTTAAAATAAACAATCATTTGCAAAATGATAGGTTATCCCACAGAAGCACAGAAATTCTTGTCTCCATTTTTTATTGTTTTGTTCACATCTCCTTTAATGACTGGGATCTCCATCCTGGAGAAGAAAAAAACGAAGTGCCTAAGGTGTGTCCAAGCTCATAGTCTTCTCCTTTTGTACTGACGAATTTATGTTTTTTTCCATGTCCCTAATACCGTGGATGTCCAAAAACTAAGAAGTCTCATGTGCTGTGTCTTGTCAAATGATCTTATATTTTGATGGGCTCAATTCAGTGTGATATAAAAGACATAAATCTCCTGGAAAACAGCTTTCACTTTTTGATGTAATTGGAGTGGAGGCCAAAGTTAAGCAGTACAGACTGTGAGAAGATGTCAATTACATGGTTCAGTTTTAAAACCTTTTTTTAGCATATACTCCCTTCAGAAAGAGATTCAAGTGTCATGGGTGCTGAGCAGACAAAATGCATAACTAAGGGGACCTGTGTGGTGACCTGAGTCCTCTTGGTCACGCGTGATGCAGAAGCACCTCGAGTTACACCATCACGCAGAATTGGCTGCCCTGGCTGCGAACGTGAACCCCTATTAGGCTAGGGCTGCCTCTAGCTCGGTATAACTGGGTATAAATAACCACGAGTTTCCTCATGTGGTTGTTATAGGAACCTTCCCCCCACCCCATATTATTTTAACACCTTATTAAAAGTAGTTGTATTGCCTCTGTCAAGGGGTCAGGTTTTGGCAGAACAGGGTCACACATGGACTCATGGAGAGTGAAGTTTGTAGAGACCTTGCTGTGCACTGAAGAGTTTACTTTTTTTCTCATAATGAAGAACAGTAGTGAGCTTTGTGTTTAAAAGGCAGATCAACTAGCATTTAAAGAGTTGCATTGAGGTAGCTTGCTGACACTCTTCAGTCCACGTTTATATCCAGGATTTTCTTTTCCCCTAAAAAACAGCTGCTGGTTCCTGTCTTCCACTTAGTTATCCGGCAGGTAGTGAAAGAAAGCCAAGTCCTCACTTTGCTGAGGATGTACCAGCATCACAGCTTCCCAGACACGAGCACTCTGGTGTAGCCAACAGCTAAACCACGTCAGCTGAACTGGGACCTCTTTGCTCTCCTGCCAGAGCTGATCATGCTCCACCTCTGCACTCCAGAGACACTGGAGTTTCCTCACACTCCACCTGGGTGAAGAACGTGCCCCTTTTACTGGGCAGAAGGGAAGACATGGGCATGTTTCTGCTCAGCCATTTGCTGCTCTATGGTATGGAGTTGCACTGGTTAAGTGCACTCTGCCTCTGCCAAAAACCTAGTTAGCTGTTTCCACGGCATTCCTGGAGGAATAAAAGTGTCATTCCAGACCTCTGCAGGCATTAAAGCTTATTCAGAAACATCTTAATCCAGTACTTTCAAGACCTGAAGTTGATTTGCATTAAGTTAGTGAGAGTCCTTATTATAGGATGTTCACAACCCCGCTCCTTAAATATGAAGGGGTTCTAATCTGAGAGCTTGGTCTTCCATTATGGAAAGATATATTTATACCCAGACTTTTCTTAGTTCTGCATTTTAAAACCAATACTTACAGCCTTTCAGAGTTTAATTTTAGGTTTTTAGTACTCCTAAGGTTTCTTTTTCCTCTCTTTGGCCCAAAAATGTATAGCATTTTTCTTTACTTGGACCTATAAATAAAAATGCTTTTCTCTTAATTTCAGAGTCTGTGTCTGTCTGTCCATATTAGTCCTGATCAAAGGTATACCTTTGAACTTTAAAATCGTTTCAATAGAATATTCCCATATTATTCAGTGGGCCTCATTCTGATCTTTAACTCATTTCTTACTTTCTTCTCATACCTACCTCTGATCCCTTCTCTCTCTTTTCAGCTCACCTTGCAGTCTGCAGGAACCTCACCCTACATCAGTCTCTGTCCTGTTACATTTGACTCCCACTGCTGGGACCTTCTCTTTAATGGACAGTTCAGGTTTCCAGAGTTTCCTAATTTCCCTTTGGGTGATCCTTTCTGACAAATATCACCCCTTTGAACTCAGCTATTAACACCTACCAGTAGTAGGGCTTAGGGGATTCTTTTTTTTTTTTAAGCTATACCTTTGTTGCTTTTGAAGTCTATAGATTTTAATAACTGAGTCATTAAAAAGTCACAGAGTGAAAGCTGTAAGCGTAATATACGGAATCTTAACTTGGCTATTAAAGGAGAGTGGTTTCTAAACATAAGAAGTATAGTCAGTGAGACACTGCCCAGGGCCCTGGAAACACTCCAGCCTGCAGTGTGTGAGTTTTTCAGGGTGGCAGCAGGGTGCGTGCAATTACATCTCTACCTACAGTTCAGCTTGGATGATTGTTGTGGTTCAGTTCAGCTAGCTAGCAATGCCAGAGACAAATGCCATGAGCAAGAGGTCACAGATCACGATCATTGGACAGTTGCCTGACATAAGGATATAGTAGGGACCTTCCAACCTCTCTAGGGCCACGGTGCATGTGCTCTTCTGTGCCCCCCTGCCTCTCTCTTTACCTCTCCTCTCCCAGGAGAGTTCCTAAGATGGAGCCACAAAGTCTTTTTCATGATGGAGTGATTAGGCAATGAGGCTCACCGGCTCTTATTAAATCAGGTTCAACGAGGTTAAAGCGGCTGCTTTAACCATCATCTGGCAGACTGGAAGGGAGTTTCTACATTTGTCTGGCTGCGCTGACTTCAGATGTTCTCTTCCCAGAGATCCAGCTGATTTGATGAGAATTTGGGAGATTCAGGTCCCAACTCCACGGTTTCTGGGGGGTTAGCACCCAATTAGCCTGTCTCTTGTGATCCAAACCGATGGAGGCTACCAACTTGCTGTGCAACCGAGAAACCTCCAGCAAAAGTGCTGTTAGGACACTGCAGCTCTGGACTTAAACAAGACCGTAAAACTGGTGACTGGAGGGCTGCAGACGGACTGCCTCTGTCCTTCCTGTGTCAGACATATTGCTTTGTCAAATGCCAGTTTAGCAAATATGTCCTGCAAATTAAGATTGTGTCTCTCTCTGCAGCTTGTGAATGACCAGCAGCAGGATTTCTGAATTTGTGATGCAGTTAATGGGTTTCATTGCAATTCTTGAAGTCTAATGATTTGTAAAGACACCCCAGTTTAGACTCACAGAGGTGTATGCAGTACTTGCAAAAGCAAAAAGTAGTAAAGACTAATATTTGTCTATAAAGATTTGGTGACTCAATCTGTAAAGGGAGCAGACAAATTCAACTGAGAATTGGCATTTCTAAAGTAATTTCCTCCATAACTGCATTACAGGTTACTTTATTGGGAGATCCTGTTTACACAGAAATAAAAGCACGTAATTTCAAATTTCATATCAGGCTACTTAATTTGAAAAATTTGTAATGTGCATAGAATAAGTTGTTTCTATCAATGTGCAATGGCAAAATACTGAAACCAATAAACTCCCCTAAAAATACCCCCATGGATGAAACCCTGTGCTTAAAAAGCCAATTGCGTTTTGATGACCCTGAGAAAAATGTTTTTTTTTTTTCCTCCAGCCCAAATACTGTCAAAAAGATATTCATATATGTATGCTCTCTGGCTGTTTGGTAGGAAGATTGCTACTAGCCTTGCTTATCCAGATATTTGTGATGTACATGTTATGACATCATTTCAAAACATATTGCTGGCAGTAATGGAAGTTTGTAGAAAGCATGGAAGCTTATGTTTATAGCGTTTATTTTTTTATAATTTGTCCACTAAACTTGAGGATTCTCTTGTCTAGCATCCTTGGAAATGGTTTATGTGTATGCTATTACTAAAGATAAAATGACGGAAATCTCTGATGGGCATAGTGAGGGAAGTGCCAGTAATGTCAACAATATCTTTACAATATTGGGTCACCTGCAGGTTATCTATTCACTATTAACCTACCTAATATCCAAGAGTTAAAACAGAAGAGTGCAGTAAAGGAAAATTACACGGGAGATGAAACAATGGGAAAAATACCATTCCCTAAGGAAAAATATCAGAGTAAGGAAGGAAAGAAACCCCACATGCCTGAATTCATCCAGTCTAGGAGTGTTTACTCTTCCCAAGGCTTGAACTAAAAGAGAATGCTTAAACTTCACAAATTCTCATTCCAGGAATAAGAAGTGGGTTGTCAGCAAATGGAAGCTGATAGTCTCACAGAGAGAGAGGTGGGGAGGGAGGCAGACTCGGTGACTAGATTAACACCTTGTTAATTCAGAAGTAGATAGAAGTGAGTCTCCTGGAGCTAAGGGTGCTAGAGATCAAGCCAGGGCAGGGAGATGTGCAACCATGGCCATAAGTCACTGTGTGAGTGCGCTTTCCCAAATATCTTGTACCTTTCAGAAAAATTAATTCACAGTGCTCTGTTTCATGGCATCGGTTTGGGGTGACGTTGTTAACTTAGCTGGGTACCCAGACCCCTTCTGGCAAGGTGATTTTTTTACCTGGTTTCACCTGGGTGAGAATGCAGGGAGCCATACCTGTCACGCGCTAGTGCATTCCAAAGAGAAAAAAATAGGCATTGTTTCCCTAGGATACATACCCATATGAAATTAAATCCTGTGTAAAATGATGTATTTAAAGCACTGTGAATATTTCAATAGCTACTGATTCAAATTCTAAAACAGTTGGTAATTTCTTTTGAAAAATTAAATTGCAATCTAGACAAGAGATTTATTTACTGAGTTACAAGTCATATTCAGATATAAATTTTCTCAAAAGCAAAACAATAATCATTATTATTATTATTAAAATGCCATCACTGCATCATAAGCCCTCATAAATGCAGCACTGTTTGATTTATAAAAACCTGCATGTAGTTCCCTGTATTCCAACCAACAAGCATTTGAAACAGAAAGAGGAAGATTTTAATGAGTAATTCTACTGTAACAGAAGTTCCACTTTTTACCTCTGGAATCTATAACAAATACCAGGTTTGGGGTTTTTTGCTTTCACTCTTGTACGCCTTTCAGCAGCCTCGTGTTGTTCTGACCTTCGTGAACGTGAGGTTGTCTGGACGTCATTCTGGCTAGGACACAGGAGAGGTTCATCAGTCCATCAGAAGAGTCTCTGTAACGACTTTTATTTAAATAAATGCAGGCTTTGTTCAGGTAGCATCTTGTTCACATCGTGACTTCCCTGACTATATGTCTCCTTAGCTTAATCTCTCATCCTTACTGCAAGGAGATGGAGTTTACTTGTGTCTCTTAATTATCTGACACACACTGGCCTGTTTCATGTGCGTCTCTAATCTCTAGACAGAAACTGAGGGACCAAATCTTCTTTTCCAGCACTGCTTCCCTCCCCTGGGCACATCAATCCGTCTGGAAGGGCAACAGCTGCTGCAGTGTTGATAGTTATTGCTTGTGTACATTTGCAGCCTGCTCTACAAAGACAGAAAACGGAGCTAAATATTTTAGGCCAATTACTGACTACATTTAAGAAGTGTGCAGGGTTGGGAAGCAGCAAGGGTTAGCCTGGCCCCTGCACACTCTCACTGCTGTGTAAGTGAGAATACCGGTACCTCCATATTATCCACTAAACTGGGTGGTAGCTTTGGGCCTGGAGCATACACTGTACCTTTCAAAGGCATGGCACTTACTATCCCTGAATTTGCTATCTACTGAGCATCACTAGAAGCATCCTGACACTTAGTACTTTTAGGTTCCCTAATTGCCTTTAGGAGTTATGGATTAACTTGCCTCCTTATCCTTATGCCTCTTTATTGGATTGTGCAAACCAGTGAGACCCTGCAGGATGTCTCTCTGTGTTGAAAAAAGTGATTGTCCAGTTTAAAGTCTAGGAAACAAACGGTTCACTATTTTTTTGCTGCCTAAGCAATTATTTATACTGTATAAAGTGGCAATTATATGCTGCTCCTGCGAATAGCTGCCCATATTCACTTGTCAGTGCTGCAAGGGGCAGTTGGTGATGAATCTGACTAGAAAAGAGCCATCAAAATTGTCTTCATTAACACAAGATTACCCCAGACTTCTGAAGGAAATTTCACTTTTCTTTTCTGGGAAGAATTTCTTCCATATATCGTTAAATTGAATGTGCTTGAGCTTGTATTGTGTGGTACTGAATGTTTAAGCTAAATATTGAGTGTAATGCAAATTTGTTCTGTAAGTTGCAGTTTGCTGTTTGAAGATGAGGCAGTTGTAGCTCATCTGAATAATGGTTTTGTTCTTAACTGAGCTAACGGCAGCACTGTCCCAAAGCACCAAATTATGAAGCAGGAGAGCATGTAGGAGTTTAATTTGTAAGTTTATGAGGGGGTACAAAACCATCTCATCTGTTAGAAACACATAGATGAAAGGCAAAACTGGTGGATCTAATAATCATGTTCAAGACTAAAATGTTTGGGGACTGTAATAGTTGGAAAATTACAGGAATCTCCCTAGATTTCCATGAAACTGAAGCTGCTTTGGAGAAGGAAAATATTTCCATTTGTACTGTATAATCTTCAAAAAGGAAAGGATATTGCAATTATGATTAACAGGTAAACTTTTAGAGGGAACAAGCTAGTAAGAGGTTAATTTTAATTTTTCAGGTAGTAATGATTTTTTCCAGACTTACTAGCTCAGTAGAAACTAGTTGCCAAAAATGTCAAAAAAACATTCCTGTGCCTTATTAAGGCAAATAAAGATAATTTATATAACGAAGATTAATTTGGCAAAAAGTCCTAGCTGTGCTAAATGTAGTAAATTTTTATTAGCTTCAGTTACCATGTTATATAAGAGTTGAAATTCCTCTTTTTCTTCAAATCTTCTATCCTACATGTAGGAGCATGACCTCTCGTGTATGGCTTCAGCCTTCTGGTCTGTACTCATCTGTTTCTGAAGCTGCATGTTTGGTTGCAAAGTCTGGTTTAATGTTGGTGAGCTTTGGGGTTATCCTGGCCTCCAAATGTGTTCTGGTCATCCTTTTGAAAAGTAACTTTGAAATATGCAGTGTGTGTTTGTTTCTTAAAATGAGGCTGGTTTGGGTTTGTGGTTTTTTCCTCACAATTACAGCGTGTGAACCGATCTTTAGAGAGATGGTAGGTGTCCCATGTGTCCTAAGCCTTTCCTCCATCAGTTCAGGTCTGGTGGTCGCCTCTGGTCACAGACTGTGTCTGTGAGGCATGAGGGAGTTCCTTGTCCGTCGTTGGTAGTGGAGCAGGTCACTTGCATGAGCCCATGCTGCCATCTCCTGTATCCTCTCCCTTTCTTTTCCTTGTTCTTGGACGCAGACCTGTAATGCCGGTAAACCCTAGTTTCTGTTCCCTGCTCATTCCTACTCAGTTTAGCTGACACAAGAGGTGCTCGACCCATCAGAGACACACACTTTTCTGTGAGTTCTTCTGCCTGTCATGAACTTTTCATTTCCCCTTGTAACAATGATGGGGAATGTTGTATTACATGTTCTTATATGTTACGAATTTTCGAGATGAGACGAAAGCTTTTTAAATGCGATTAAAGTGTCAAACATCTCAAGTTTGGGAAGCATCAAGGTTCTGTCTGCCCCCAGCCTCAGGCTGGCAGTGTCTCACTGCAATATAAGTGCTCTTCTAAATATAGAGATTGCTAATTGCTTCCTGTATTTAAAAAAAAAACTTTAACACTGGAGAATTCACTGGTGTTGCTTTACAGCTCTGTCCAGCTGGCAGCACCTTCACTTGAACCACAGCGACAGCAGGTAATTGTAACAGAACAGTCCCTGTCAAAACAAGGAAGATTTACTGTGCCGGTGGATAATGAAATGGAACAACTCATGCAAGCAATAAAGAAAAAGCACTGCCGGAAAGATGGAAAGGCATATTCAGACCTTTAAAGACCATAAAACCAATACAGTAAAAGAGTGAGCTGTTGAGTGTATCACTGCTCAACATCTCAGGACAAAAGGAGAGCAAGCAGCATCTGTAGACTCTCTTCGCGTCTGGGGAATGCTTGCTGAGCAACTGTGATGATCATTCCCGGCATCATTAGCACCTCCTGTATCAAATACCATACTGGGAACTCCTCTGTTCCAGTACGCTGCTGACAGTTTCTGAGACCAGCCCTTTCCAAACAATTTAGAAAATGGTGTAAGAAACAACTATGAAATATATTGTCTATAGTCTTTCTAAATCTTCACAGTTAAAAGAGAGTTTTTACTGTTGCCTTTAGCATTAGTGTTATTCACTGTTCATGTGCAATTTGTGTCTTTCACTCTCTTTTTGTAGGTTATACAAATTTCTACCCTTTTTTGGAATTCTTATTTGTTCAGCATACTAATGTGTGCTAGAGAGGAACTCCATCAGCTAATTATGCCTCGCATGCAGAACGCTGTCCTCAGTGTGTTTGTTTTCTATTTCACTGAGACTGTCCTAGTGCTGTTTAATGTGAAATAGTAAACAAGGAACACCCATCTATCTACTGTACATAAATCATTTTTTTATATATAATACCTTTATACTTTTGTAATGCTGCCTAAAAAGTACACTGAAGTCAGTGCTATTGCAGCACTGTACTGGAAGGATGCTCAAGCCGATCTGAAATCAATTCTCACATCTGCTGCCTTGCAGCTCGGTGGCAGCAGCTCCGAGCACAGCTTGGGCTGCCAAACTCACCCGAGGAACAGCGAGCACACAGCCAGACCTGCACTCCTGCACTTACAGTGGCCACTGCAGTGCTGTCACCGATGGCAGCGCGGGCATACCTTCATCTCACCGGTCCTTCCCCCTACAGCGGCTTTGCCACCTAATTCAGAGCTCATTTATCAGCAGCTATCTTTCTTTCTGGGAACGTGTTTGCCGTATGTTTGTGTACACTTCTTTTTTCAAGGAACATGCAAAGACCAAGTTCTTGGGTGTTCTAGAAATACTGCAGATAAAGCCTAAGGATATATATACACGAGTAGAAAGGACTATCCTTTCACTTCATTACTCTTGGTATTTTTTCCCTCTGGTAAACCACAGTGTTTTTCTCAAACTGTGCTGTGCCAAGAACCTTCCAGTGGCAATAGACACATCCTTAGGATAACAGTGGGAGCAGATTACTGCGACATTGCAAGAGGGAAGAGGTAATGGCGGCCCAGTTCCCTACCCTCTGAGCTTTCCTATCCCTGCTACCCCTGGAGTTTCTATTTTTATTTCTGCCCCTGGGAATGAGAAGCAAAACCAAGGGCTGTGTGTCTCTTTTTGCAGTTGCACAGTAACATTTCCCATAAGTTCCTCTTGTGGACCGAATTCTTATCGAAGATTTGGTGTCAGGGGCATTATATATTATAGTATTTGCTATGTAATGACAGTAATTTTTAATATTAATTGCTTTTTCTACTTCCTGGCGTTCAGGATTCAGAAAGTACCAGAAGCGGCAAGAAAAGGGAGAAAAGCCTCTTATTTGGCAGTGGGCAACAAGCTAACTTTTATTTAAAAGTTCATGCTATATATATTCTCATGTGTTTAGCTCAAGCAGCCTACATTTATTACAGAGGCAGTGTCACCACTAAAATCTTTACAGTTGCCTTTGAGAGAAGATTACCATACTATTCCTTAGGTGTTCTCTTTCCTTAACTGAGGGAATGCTTTCTCTATATTAATTACCTGCAAAAGCATTTATATAGATTTTAAATGTTGAGAACTATAATGTTTATAATGTTTGCATATGATTAATTGCACTTTGGCAATGTGTATGCAATGGGATGCAAGTTAGAGTGAATAATACTTCACTATTTGAAGCACGTTTCACAAAAATAATTGCTTTCCATATTTGTGTGTTGGTCTAACTAAGTGAACAATCTCAAAGTGTAGGAAAAGTCAAACAAAGCACTTTCAGCTGTGTCTGGAAGACACCACTGGAGAAAATAATTTGCTCCTTTCTCCTTGAGTGAGAGTAGATAGGAAGTCTGTCCTTCACTCTTTTAATTTTGTAGCCCTACACTCTTTCTTCACCCTGTCTCTTGTTTCTCCTTCCCTCCTGCTGGCAGTGTTATGTAGCTCTGTTGGGTGCAGTAAGAAAGATGATATATACAGTTATGTAGATATATATGAGTTATAAATTGGACAAAGGGTACTTTTACATGCCATCACTTGGAAGTTTTAGTCTGCTCCTGGTAGCTGTTTTCAGATGAGGCACGAATACGATTTAAAGGCATAATTTTTCTTCTTTTTTTTTTTTTCTGCAGCACTTCATATAATTCAATAAAGAGAAGAGTTTGTTTTATTTAGTGTCAAAAAGTGCTGTATTTTAAAATGAATCTAACTTAGATTTTGAGGAGTCTCCAATGGCAACTCTCTGGAGTTTCCACATGATGGAAAATGTTTGCAGAGCGTTTGGCCAGTAGCTGTGTGCCCTCAGCACTCAAGATTAAATGCCTACATGGCCTTTTTGTTGCTGCTGCATTATTGATGTGGAATGTGGTAAAAAACATGCCAGAAACGTGCAGAGCAAAGGTTGCTAGAAAAACACTGCTTTCTTGTCATGCAACTTGTATATTTGCTTAAAGATGTTTTTGCAAGTATCTTTTAATGAGAAGAAAATACAACTATTACATGAACCAGTCATCTGTCAGGCTGGCAGTATGGACAGTCAAAAATTAATATAATTTAGATACTGGCTATAAATGCCTAGCAACGTGAGTTTAGATTGACAGTGTACATTAATTTGCCTGCAGTCTTTTCTCCACAAGTTCCTTCTACATAGTATCCGAGATTGACACCATATAACCTTTCTCATGGTTGCAACAGTCAATATTCTCCTGTTAAAATCAAGAATTCCGAAATAAGGGAGAAAAGGAAGCACAGGAGCTTCTACCTGTCAAAAAGACTGCGTACAAAGCATTTCATACACAGGAAAATAATTTCACAAATCAATCCTGTCTTCCACACTTTTAAAACAGCCAGGGAGAAGAAAGAGAACACCCCGTGCTGAACAGTGCTTCCCTGAAAAGCTTTGGGTTTTTTGCCCACTGTGTGCACCTCAAGTGAAAACACAAAGTTTAGGACCTTTCTGGGTCTGCAACCTGATAATCTTTCTTATAAGTGCAAAAGAGTGATGGGCACTGCGGGCCCTCTCTCGTCAAGACGCAAGTTGCAAACCGTGAAGTGTTTTCCCTGCCTTACCCTGTTCCTGGTAAGGCACCAGGAATTGACTTTCTGGAATGGGTCTACATTCAAGAATGCACTTTTCCAGCTGAACTGCTAAACAAATATGCTCCAGCTGATGCACCCTCCAGGTTCACATGCAAAATATGACTAACTATTTCAGACAGGGTGAAAAAACCCAGAGAATTAAATCCTAAAGTTAAAAAGAAAACTAAGGGATATATGGGACTAACTGTTCAGCTCTATTACAGAATCAGTGATCCGGTACAGATCGGTCCCTTTGCTCAAAACAGAATTACCATTTCCTCTCTAGTTGCACCCATGTGATGCTGGAATGTAAAGCTTCTATTTTCGTATTAGCCACTGAAAATCTAGAAATCCAGCTGTTTATTTAAATAGCCAAACAGTAATATATGTGAGCTATGGATTAATATCTTGGCAGGGGTGAGTGCAAGTCGCACTCTTATTCCCCTGCAAGTGGTAATATTTGTATTGTTATCCATTTGTACTTTATTATTTCTGGTACTGGAATAGCCACTTAAGTCCCCTGCCATTTATTTTGTTCTGTAATTAGTTGACTATCTTGTTGTCTATAAAAGTGCTGGTGCCTTCACATGAACTTGCAAATGTATTGGATGCCTCTGTCAAGAAAAAAACCTTTGTATGAATATTTACAAGGACCAAAGGCACTCTGAATATCAAAGCAAATCCCTGATTTTTAATTCAGGCTTACACTTGGAAGTACACTTTGGCATTGTTCACCTAAGTTAAGCTAATATTTTTATTAAAATATCTTTACTAAAGATATGAAAAAGATACATTTGTGTAAAAGATGTGAAGGGAAATAAAGTATTGTTTGATGGAGAGAAATTAAAAAACAAACAACGTGAGTGGCCAGGTTGTGCCTTCTACTCATGCCACAAACAAAGCTAGACTGACATGGTTGGCTGCTATTTTTAAGAAGGCAGAGGGCAAAAATGTTTTCAGTTCCACTGGCAACCCCAATCAGCCTGAGCTTGTCTGGATCAAGTCACAAGAGGGAAATACCCTTTTATTTCAAGGATTTCCCAGGTACTGAGCAGCTCTGAGCAGTTAACAGAGACTGTACAGGGGAATTACATGGTAGATGCTATGTTCTATTTAGTGCTTTCTAAAATGAAATCAGGAACATTTTTTGCTCCACGTTGCACTGATACTTTGTAAGCTGTCCCCATTAGTGAAATGATGTCAAAAGAAGTCCACTGCTGACAGCCATTGCCAGGAAGCTGATCAGATGGTATGATTAAACAAGAAATTTGACCTTCTTACAATCTGAAGACAAAAGGCCAGGGAGCTGTGTATTTGGTGAGATGTAAAACCCCAAGTTTGCTGAAGCCACAAGCTGTATCAGAAATTAATTTAATTAATTTATTCTCAGGTATTCTGTTTTCTTCATTTGTGTGTCTGCTGTAACCTATCATTATTCTCTATGAAGATGCTTGGTTGGGCTGTCTTCTGGTCCACTGGTGTCACAGGCCATTTTCAGAGAGGACAGGCGTGGGGTTTTTCCCCAGGCTAATCCGAGGAGGGTGTTGGGTTCAACCCAGGTTCCACTGGGCAGCACCAAGCAGCCTTTGGGCACTGAGTGAGACTGCGATGTCCCAGGAATAGGGTCTGGGAATGTCTGCTAATACCAGAGAAACGGGATGCTGAGCAATCCAGAACCAGGTGATGGTTTTGTCCTGTCTATGAGTGGGACGTACTTTGAAGAACAGGGAAATTGAAGACTCTCCCACATGCTTATAAAGCAAAATCATATCTTGGTTAACATTAGGTGCAAAGTTGATAAAGCATTTTGGGTATTTACTGTATGGCAAAATGAGGTAGGAAATACAAGGCAAAGAATAAAATGATCAAGAGTTATACAGACTTGGATGTAAGAAATGCTTTCCTGAAGACTGCAGCTAAGCAATTAACAACACTCCCACACCCCGTTATAAATTGTGCGTGCATTTTGGAATTTGAAACAGGGCTCGTTATAGCAGAAAACGAGCTCAGAATTGGCAATGCTAGCAATTAGCACCTTAAAATGCTGTCAATTCCTGCTGATAGAAAGTAGACATTGATCCCCTGTGCTGTGGGTGTAAGGCATTTGATACCTTCTAGCTCCATTCTCTCTTTCTGTTACCTGGGCTCTGTTCTTGCTCTGACTCCTTTGAGGAAATCATGGCATATACCTTTCTCACATCTAAAGTAAATAGTTCAAGAGCTCCGATGTTATTTTAAACTATATTCCAGAAATAATAGCCATTATTACACACCATTTGTGTTGCAATAACCCATAGAGACCTTCGCTGAGGCTGGTCATGCTTGGGTTTTGTGCAGTACAAACCCAGAGTGACCAACAGCTCCTGCTCGAGAGAAGGTACCGTCCAGCAAGAAAGAAACCTGGAGGCCTGTGTCACTGGGTCCTTGTGTCACTGGCCGGTCGTCCTGGAGGTTCACACTTAATTTTCTGATGCTCTGGCTTCACAGGGATTGCTGGTATGTCAGTATCACAGTTTTTTTTAATTGCTTGTGGAAAAATACTCTCCTTTCCCTCCTCCTAGTGAGTTTCTGTATCTGACTTCTGTTGTTTTCCTGTGTTTCTTGCTACAGAATGGCCATTTACCAGGCAACATTGCAAATCCCTTTCACGGCACCTACTCCAGTCCATTTTATAACCCATCCCCTAATCTATATTGTGTTTGTTCTTCGGATCAGAAAGGGAGATCCTCGTTCCTGAAGTGCAGGACTTGCAGGGACTACACCACACGTGATTTCCGAGGGACAGTGAACATCGTTCCAGATTCCTGCCAGGGTTTTGATACCTTTCCATAAAAACTTATTTCAAACTCTACATCGACTTTGAAGATGCTTTTAAGGAGCACAAATTATTGAATAATATTTTAAATATGGAAAACCTGATTATGTTCTATAAATATTAATCTCTGGGTGTAATTGCTCCATTGCTCTATTATATTACAATAAGCCTGCTGGTGTTGCAGCATTTTAAATAAGTGCTAGATGATTTAGTTTGTTCTTATGCTCTTCGTAGCAACAATCTTCAGTCTGAAACAAGATTGCAAATTGCTGATTAAAGAAGTATCACCTAATCAACTGAGACTGAGGATTTTTTTTTACACTTTTTTTTCTTTTTATTTATTCTTACTAAATCTTTCATTTTTGGATCGTGTGATGTCTTTTCTACTCTTGTTGCTTTATTGGCATTAATAAAATGTTCATAGCCCCATTCACCCAGAAGGTATTGCATATCCAAGGCACACGATAAAGGTTTGGTTTGGAAGTCCTAGCTTTGGGAAACTCCCCAGAATGGTAGCAGTTCCTCAGGATGTAATCTGTTAATACAAGTCCTGATGGGGTGATGCTTTGTATTTGTTTTACTGGCTGCATACACAACTAGTTGGGAGACTTTGGGAAAGGGGGCTGTGAGAATTGGATTGTATTTAGAGCTAATTCTGCATCAAAATGGTCTAGAACAGCATAATGGAACTTATATTTCGGAAAAATACCACGGTGTCATTCAACTAACGCCACTCATGAAGGAGGAGCTATATGTGAGACACGAAGAGAAGGCAAATTCAGTAGGATGAATAAGGCCATAGCAGTGAAATAACGGAGTGAAATAATTGAGTTGAAGCTGGTATTTGCTTCCTTCAGTCCGAATGGAGCAGTGGTGGAATCCATGCCAAGAGATGTGTTTCCCATCACATCTCATTCAGTTTAGCATCTTATTAGTTACAGTCAAACATTTTCATAACTCACTCCTGTGCTCTTAACGATCTTTTCTTCACACACAGCTGAAGTGAGAAATGAACCTACACATACAACAAAAGTGAGTTTTTACTTTTAAGTAGTTGCTCTTATAAACATTCATGCACCATTGTTTGCTTTGTGGCCCATGCTGGTTTTCAGTCCCCACAGCTAAGCCTTTCTTGAAATCTAGAGACGTATTATTGGGAAAAGATAAGTGAAACTGGCCCTGTGGAAGTGACTCAGAATGAGTTGGCTTGTTGGCATGGTGGAGTACCTGAGGCTTTTGTCTTTTTGATGACATTTCTCATTATCTCTCCTTTCCCACTTATCTCTCTATATTCACCATGCTATATGGTGGCTTTCTATGATGGAGTGACTACATCAGTGGACAAAGGAATAGCTATGGGGGTTGTCTATCTGTACCTCTCTAAGGCCTCTGATACGGTTACCCACAACATCCTTCTCTCTAAATTGGGGAGATATGGATTTGATGGGTGGACTGTTCAGTGGGTGAGGAATTGGTTGGATCGTCGCATCCAGAGGGTAGGGGTCAAGGGCTCAATGTCCAGATGGAGATCAGTCATGAGTGGTGTCCCTCAGGGATCTGTATTGGGATCAGTACTGCTCAATATCTTCATCAATGACATAGACAGTGGGATCAAGTGCACCCTCAGCAAGTTTTCAGATGACAGCAAGCTGGGAGGTGGGGCTGACACGTCTGAGGGATGGGATGCCATCCAGAGGGACATGGACAAGCTCAAGAATTGAGCCTGTGTGAACCTCATGAGGTTCAACAAGGCCAAGTGCAGGGTCCTGCACCTGGGTTTGGGCAACTCCTGGTGTCAATAGAGCCTGGGGGATGAAGAAATTGAGAACAGCTCTGAGGAGAAGGATAGGGTAACTAGTGGATAAAAAGCTTGACATGAGCTGACAGTGTGTGCTTGCAGCCCAGAAGGCCAACTGTATCCTGGGCTGCATCAAAAACAGCGTGGCCAGCAGGTCAAGGGAGGTGATTCTGTCTCTCTACTCTGCTCTGGTGAGACCTCACCTGCAGTACTGTGTCCAGCTCTGGAGTCCTCAGCACAGGAAAGATATGGACCTAGTGGAATGGGTCCAGAGGAGGGCCACAAAAATAATCAGAAGGCTGGAGGACCTCTCCTATGAGAACAAGCTGAGAAAGTTGTGGTGCTTCTGCCTGGAGAAGAGAAGGCTCTGGTGAGACCTAATTGTGGCCTTCCAGTACTTAAAGGGGGCTTATAAAAAAGATGGGGCAGACTTTTTAATAGAGGCTGTTGTGACAGGACAAGGGGTAACGGCTTTAAACTAAAAGAGGGCAGATTCACACTACGTATAAGGAATACATTTTTTATGATGAGGGTGGAAGGAATAAATTTTTTATGATGAGGGTGGTGAAACACTGAAACAGGTTACCTGGAGAGCTATTAGATGCCCCATCCCTGGACATATTCAAGGTCAGGTTGAATGGGACTCTGAGCCACCTGCTGTAGTTGAAGATGTCCCTGCTCATTGCAGGGGGTTCAGACTAGGTGAGCTTTAAACCCAAACTATTTTATGATTCTATTCTATATATTCCTTTTATCATCAAATCAAAATTACTCTAAGTACTGCAGAGCACTTCCCTCATAAGACATCATGTAGCTTTTACATATCTTCTATCAAGTGATGACTACATACCCGCATGTACGTGCACAACCTCACTGGAGGACCTTACCTTCAAAGCGGAGTTTGATCCAGATGTGATGGCAACTGCAGTCTAAACAAGTGACAGTTAAATACCATAAAGACATCTACATAAGACTTCAGGTTGTTAGGGTTCAGACTAGGTGAGCTTTAAACATTTCTTGGGATAAAATGTCTTTGTAGGTCTTTGCAGAACAGCTGGCCTGACAGAGCCTCGTTTGTGATAGCAGCTTAGTATGTGGCACACATCAATGAACAGGGATCAGCACAAACATTTGTGCCAGCAAAATGAGAGTTGCACAAATACTCACATGATGTGACAATGCTGGGGATGGGCTTAGGAATTTGTGACAAAGATCATAGTCAATGCATTTTCTTTCCTTTAAAGGTTTGCTAATATTTGTGTATCAAAATCTACTTTTTTTTTTTTTATGGAACAGTTTGAATATCCCTTTATTAATCATTAAATCACTAGATTCTTATTTGGATATAGCCTGCACTGATAACATGGGTATGAATGGAGAGCAGAAGAGCAATACGCAGCCTAACTGTAAATTAATAAGCTGTAGTGCTCTGGCTGTAGCAGTAAAAAACCCAGCCCAGTGTAATCATCTCTGGTGAGACACGCCTTTTAATTTCAATGGACAATGTTTAATCGGCCAAACTATTTTAACTGTGAAAACTTCAAAATAAGACGATTGGAAGTATCTTAACTGTTGTTTACCGCTGGCTTTCCAGCATAGTGCTGTTAAAATTAGGTAATTTTAGCTCTATGATTGTTACCTGGTGGTGACATGGGAAGAAAGATTGCTTTCTTAAGGTCAGTTATACTTTAAAAAATCCTTATAATCAGTGTAACAAGTGAGTGCAACTGCAGTATCACACACATATATTACAAAACACCTAGTAAATTAATGCATTTGAAAGAAGTTTTGATCTTTTGCTCAGGGAGATCTAAAGTGTCAGCTAGTGGATAAATATCCATTTTCTTTTAAGAGTGGTTTGTCATTTTCTCTTGGAATGAAAGATTTTCCCAAATTCAAGCACATTTCCTTGCTGCAGTTGAACACCGAGTGAACAAAACTGTATTTTTCAACTAATAAATGCTTTAAAAAGGAAATCTCATTAGTGTAATGAATACATTGAATGGTTGTTTGTTATACACAATTAACCTCCATTAATTGGAGTGGTGTGCTCACAGAAGAGGGATTGTTTATTTGACAGAATGATTTTCTTGTGGGGAGAAGGCGACGTTTCAGATAACTTGCCAAAATAACTTCATCTCTGGCTGATGGCACTAAGTTACCGCGGGCAGTGCAAATGAAAGCTGTCTGGAGAGTTACAGAAGGATTTTGTGATACTGAATGACCACGTAGCAAAATAGCAGGTGAAATTCAGTGCTGATGGGTAGAAAGCAGTGTAAATGGAGACTTTCTCCAAGCTTTACATGCACTATGATGGTGTCTGACCTAGCTATTACTGCTTGGGAAAGAGTTTGGGCTGTAAGAGGCAGTTTTAAGAAAAGAGCAGTGTTCAGCAGCAGGCAAGAGGTAAAAAGAAAGGAGTCTGCCTGGAGTTGCTGGCAAAATAGAGTTTCACTGTTATGCTATGGTGTAAATCCTCAGCTTGGCTGTCCGTTGAATACCAACCATTGCTGTGCTCTCCCCGTCTCAGAAAGCACCTCTGTTCCCTGGCTGCAGGTGGGACTCAGAGACCCCCAGCCTCTGGGCTGCTGTGGGGCACGTGCCGGTGGCCAGGACCGATGCCGGTCATGTGCGCGGGCTCTGCCCAGCTAACGGGATTGGGCACGGGTTCAGGTGGACCTGCAGGCTGTGGTTTCACTCACTGATACCTTCCTTACTGTGCGTACTTTGCATGCTCACAGTCCCAATTACTTGCATTTAAACAGGCATGCCCACGAAATGCAAATTAGACACAAATCAGCGTAGATATCCCTGCATGAGCCTGAGAATCAAGCAGTGGGGTCATTCCGAGAGCCAGAGACTGACGGCTGCTCCCTGCCATGAGAGGCACCGACCTCAAAGGAGCTGAGGGGGTTCGAAGGCCACCTCCTGCCTACCCCAGCCCACTCCTGCCAGTGTGCAGGGTCACTGTCAGGTCTGGTTCACCCATCAGGGAGGTATTTGGCAGAGTTTGGGATGTTAATATGTTAATATGCAGAGATAAGAAGGAAGCAGGGTCTCACAGTTCCATCGAGAGCAATGCCAAGGAGATGTCTAATCTTACAATCCACTTATGTCCTTGGGAAAAAAAATGTTACTGTCTCTGTCTCCCTCTATTTAATTTAGTGGCCTTTGAGGATGATTGCTCAGTCATAAAAAGATGAGTTTCAGAGACCGAAGCCCCACAAGCTTTCCTGCTTTTGCAAGCACTGGAGTCAGACGTATATGCAGTGGAATGGAGAAGGTACTAATTAATATCTTTTTGCTATTGATTTTGCTTTTTCTTCTGCTGCTGGATCATTTGACTATCAGCTTTATGAATTTATTGGTAAATCTCCGTAGTCTCTTTCTCTCATGTTAATTTTTCCCTGTTTGTGAGATGGAATTGATGCTGCTATTAGGGATCTCTGCTGTTTGGTATCATCACAAGCGTAAGGAAGGCATTATTACCTTTTCAAAACTTGCATTAACATTTACTGTTTCAGTTAATTCTCAGGCATTCTGTATCAGTATTGCTGCCTATTGTGAAGCCGAAAATTGCTAATGAAAAATGGACCAATTCTAAAGTGCTGCAATCAATATGCAATCCTTCTTACATGTTAACCTTTTACCATATGGATTTAGTATCACATCTGATTTACACCTAATAAAACAAGAGTCTGCCTCTGGAGTAATTCTCTTTTATTTTATTTTTTTTTTTTAGGATGGAGCATTTTCCGCTTCAGGTGTTACTGTACGTTAACACTTTGCTCAAGGAGCCATCCTATGGCCTCACCCATCTCCCCTTACCCAACTAATCTGACTTCAGCAAAAAACTTCCCGACTTCAGTTATCTGCCAGCCATGGGAAAAACTGGATTTCTTGTAACAAACTATGCTTGCAGTCCCAATGGTTTAAACCTGGGGAAAAATCGTCTACCTAAACAGAAGGGCTCTGGGCTTACTGAAGGAACCAGCATGAACATTTGCCACACCATCTCTAGACTTTCCTGTAATATTTTTAACCAAACTCTTATACATTTCTGGCTGTGATCATCAGATTTAGCTTGCAACTTTGACAGCTAGACATGGGCATCTTGCTCTCCAGATTTGTAAGCATGTTCAACCCTACTAATTCCAGTGAGATCATGCAAGAGGTGATTCCAGGGCAAGTCTGGCCAGCTGACCTTACTGCGAGCCTGCACGCCTTGGTACTGCAGAAACGTTTCCTGAAGCTTACTATGTAAGGAGCATATCCCATGGCTGCTTCCTTGGAGACAGTGGTGCAGCTAAATGATGGAATATGTTTAACCAGTACATCCTATTTCAAAATCTGTGTCTTTTTTAACAGATATTATGTGGTTTTCCTCTTGAGTGTTTTTATTTGTCTCTTTAGGTTGTCTCTTTAGGTTGTAATACTTCAAATGTTGACTGCTTTGAATAGATATGTAATGATTTTATTCTATTTGATTAATAAACATTTAACCCCAAGCCAGAGCTCTGGCAGCAGTGGAAGGGTACTACAGAATGATGACAACATGTGCATCAAAAGATATACCCTTTACTGTGAGGGTGGTGAGACACTGGCCCAGGTTACCCAGAGAACCTGTGGATGCCCCATCCCTGGAGGTGTTCAAGGCCAGGCTGGATGGGGCTTTGAGCAGCCTGGTCTAGTGGGAGGTGTCCCTGCCCATGGCAGGGGGTTGGAACTAGATGATCTTTAATGTGCCTTCTAACCTGAACCATTCTATGATTCTATGATTCTATATATTCCTCCCTGATATGCCAGGGCCCTACTGCCCAAGCATAGGATACTCTTGGGCCCTAGCAAAGGACATACCACAAGTCCTGATATTTTTATTTTTTCAGAACAGCTTTTCCCACCTACAAGTCTGTAAATGTGGTACCCACAAAGAAGCAGGGCCCTAGGCAGAAGCAAACGGGAAAATCTAGAAGCAAATGGGAAGGTGGGTTTGCAGCCAGCTGTTACCACGTCTTTGTGTCAAGCCCCAGTACCTGGGGGCGCAGCGTGTGGATACAGGGGACCGCAGGAAGGCGAGGTCCTTGCTGGGGTGCTCCTGCAGAACTGCAGCAGGTCAAAGGCATCACACTTAGCGCGCGTGTACTCTGAAGGGTCACTCCCCACCAGCTTCAGCCTCTCGTCTGTAGACGTTTCCCTGTCTAGAGAAGTAATTCACTCCATAGCAGACACTAGATGCAAAGTATAACGTGTACGTCCTGTGGGCAGCTGGGATTTCAGCACTATGGTTGAAAATGGGGAGTGTTCCACATGGACAGCACAGATTGCTCAGTGACTCATGTCTGAGCACCTTCTGCATCCTTCCAGGATGCTCCTGTCCGAGATCAGACAGCACCCGGCAAAGCAGCTGGAAAAAGATTTGTCTCACACGCATCACAATTGTGGACTTTCCTGCTGGTCTGCTTGAGACGGGAATCTCCAGGGATTTTAGCCAGTGTTTTGAGGGGAAGGAAATGCTGTGTCAGGAGCTCCACAGGTTTTGTGGTCTTTGACTTACGTATTTTCTGTTCATTCACCTTCTTCACTTGTTTTCAGAATGGTGCTGTCTATGATTTTCTCCTCTGTAGGCCTTACACCCCTCTAACAGAGGCAAACAACAAGAACTAGCTTAATTCCTAGCATATTCGTGTATTCTCTTTTCTTCCAGCTTCCTCTGAGCTCTGTATCACACCAGACCACTCACCCTGTTAGGAGTCAAAAAAATTGTGAAGACTTAGACAGCACTAAGGCCCAATTATTTTAGTTGTGCGACTGAATAATAGACTGAAAAGCAAGATGCCTGGAGTGCATCAAAGGCCTAGTGAAGGTCTATAGAGACGCCTGTGTTATTTTAGGAAGAAATATGTGCAGCTCAAATAATGTATAACTACTGCATTTAAAGATCTATGGCATGAAGAGAACACAGGGTGCTTCTAGTGACAGGAGGTTGAGAGCATCCTTGGCAGAGGAATAAAGTGATGAACTACAAAGCGTATGGTATTTCCATGATGGAAGATGATAATCAGTCAGAGAAGCACTATAAAACAGCTGAAGGACAGGATAAATGTAGATGGGGAGGGGCCGTAGGATTGAGATACTGGACAGTGAGGTACCTCCATGAGCTGTGCTTGAGGTCTGCCCTTGGCAGGGAAACCCAGGGGAAGGTCTTGTGTCCAGCTGGGCAGTTGGGGGAGGCGAAGTGTGTGTTGTTCCCGCAACAAAGGGGTTAGAAACAGGTTTGGAGCCAGCCACCACAGTCAGCATCTGCCCCAGGGATGCCAGTAATCTCAGCAGTGCCCTGGGCAGTGGAGGGCAGAAGGGGCGCCGGGGAAGGAGCTTTGGGGAGATGGTCACGCCTTCAGACATGGCACTGCTCCGAGGCCACATGCCATTACAGCAGCTCTCCATATGACACAGTATCAGCACCTACTGAGCCTGCACAGCATGCAGCTGGATGCTGCAGTGTTTAAGGAGTTTTAAATTCCTCCCTGAAAAAGCAGTATTTGGAAGGGCTTCTGATGGTTTGAATCAGTCCTTGCTTGACAACCAAGAGTGGCTCACGCGTTCTTTGAGACCGATAAATCCTCTCACAGACCTGTCTCAAGTGTGTGGGATATTGCCGTGACCTTGGGATCCTGATGTCAAGTATGGGCTCACAGGGTGAGAGCAGCAATAGGACTGACGTGACCCCTTGTGCCTCTTGCTCCCCCAAAACTTCTCAGACAGGCAGTGAGGACCAAGCTGCACTCTGAGATGAAAGTGGCCAGTGTTAGATGAGGCAGACTCATATTATTTAAGGAGGAATTAGCAGAGCCCGAGATCCTGATTGTACAATCTCAGTGACAAATTAATTCTTTATGTCCAGAGGTGAACAAGAGAAAAGCACACAGGAGGCCAGGCAAGCCCCGCGTGGGGCTTTGTGGCGAGAGGCAGGATCCATTTCAAAGTGATAAACAGCTGAATGCTGTGCTGGTGTTAATGCAGCTGCTGAGGGAATTTCTCCAATGCTAATCTATGAATTTCATAGCCCAACACTCCATTACTTATTTATAGATTTATAGCTCTTTCCCTGCCCTCCCACACCAGGCATCTGGCTGCTGTGTATGAAACACGTAGTTGCAATTACAAAATGTCTTCTGCAAAGCTATCGCCACCCCTGCCGCCTGCTGCCACGCAGTTGGGGCAGCAGGCAATTAACAGACTTTGCACGGTACTTGTTGGCTGGGTACCCAGGAGCCAACCCAGCCCAGCAGCACCCGCTGAGCACCCAGTGCCAACCAGGGTCCACCCCACGCTCTGGCTCAGCTTGTAGCAGAGCTGGGACCAGTGGCTGTGCCAGGGCGCAAGGAGGAAGCCATGGGCAGGGACCCTTTCTTCCGGCAGCAGTAAGAGTGGTCTCTGCTGCACCGCAGAAGGATGCAGGTGGCTCTAGTCCTCCCTACTGTTCATGTCAGAATTAGAAACAGGTCAGTTAATGTGTTTTGGATCTGCTGCATCATTTTCTCCTGTATGCAGTTTTTTTTTTTTTTTTATTATGCATGGGAGCGATAATTCTACATATGGGAATTTACTGCTCTCGGGGACTGTGTTTTGGGTTGCCTCTGGGCTGGGGCACTATTGCTGAAGGTGTTGTGTAGGGGTGTCTTTTAAATGATTTTGTGCATGCTTTTTTTTTTTTTCTTTTTTAGTTTTTAATTTTTGCGGTGAGTTACATCCGAGCTGCAAGCCTCATTGACTGCAGGAGCTGGGATCCTCTTTGGAGCCCTGCCAGGGGAAAGGCAGCTCCCGGCGTGTGACCCATGCATGGTGGATATCTGTCTATTGACATCTCCAGATGTAGTCCTAGGACTTCGCAGATATAAGGAAGGAAAGCAATTGCTACTGCTGTGAGAGACTGAATGAGAAAAGCAATCTTTTGAAGATAAATGTGTTACATATGCAGTAGGAGTTTAGGAGAGTAACTGGTACCTCTAATAAGAGCCAGAAGCAAATAGATAGCTATGAGAGAGTACAGTGCATGCTTATATGTATCACAGTAGGTCATGCACGTTATGTTTTCTGCCAGACAAGATTCCTCTGTTTCAAAGATAGCCTCAAGAAAAGTGTTTTTCAGCAGTCAAGATGTGAAGCTAAAAATGCAAAGAATAAAAATTGCACAGTCACCAGCAGAAGTCAACACTTGCTACCTGTTATCACATTGTGCTTTCTAATGTGTCTCTATTATAAATTCCACACTATGTGCTGTGCTGAAGTGCAGAGACCTTGGTTACGGCAGGTACTTTCATTGCAGTGTTGATGGAGGGTTCAGGGGCCTGACATCCAGCTGATACCTGGTTCCTCAGTGCGAGTGCAGAGGCTTTAGGAGCTGCTGTCTCATATTATTATATTTTACTTTGTGAGTGCTTCAGTTGGGATGTATTATCCTGCAAAGCTCTTTATCATTTTAGCACTTCTGTCTCATCTGCTTTTGTCTTCTCATTGAATATATTTGTTGTGTCTTGGTGTTTCTGCTCGTATTTTTGTCTTTTTCCAAAGCTGATGATCTGTAGATGTATAGATTTTTTTTTTCTAACATATATTTTTAATGATTAGTTTTAAAAGATATCACACTTAACGATTAGTGCAGAACCATTCTGATGCTGATGACAAAGTTGCTAATATTGTTCCATGGCTGTGTCAGTACTTCATTATATTTTACAAAGATTCTGTTTTATTTAATTGATTTGTTTTTCTGCTGCCCATTGACTTCCCAAGTATTTTTATGTAAATGCTTCACTTACATAATAATTAACAGTTTATTAGAAAAAAAAAAATAATCATGTTTCTAGTCCAGGCAGGTTTGCAAGTGTTAGTAGTAGGAAGTTCAATGGCAAGAGATGAGTCAAATCTAAAATCCTTGATTAGCAGTTTTAATCCTACTCTAAAAGGAGCTACACAGACAGACAGCTCTCTGCACCTGTCAGAACCTCTATTGTAGTCATCGTTTTATTTATTTTACCACATTATCCAAGTCCTTCAAATTCAAGTCTTCTGCACAGGAGAGCTGTGTCTCATCATGCCATGGACTGAGTAGGTGAGATAAGCCCATTTTCCTCTAAGGAGGTATTTCAGTAGGAGAAAAAATCGGTAGAGGAAGAGAATAATTTCCTAAGTTTCGATGCTTTTGTTACACAACTGTCATCTTTCAAATTCAAGAGTTCCATCTAGAGGAAACCTATTTCATGAACTCGGTTTTGCTGGTCTTTTAACGTGTGTCACGTTTGCTGGCTGAAAATAGATTAATTCATTCTTTTTTCTCAGTTTTCTTTGTTGAATACCTATGAATTTCATTTTTTCTTGGCAGTTTTTGAAACAACTCTTTAACATCAGTATTCCCTGCTTGTACTTAAGGCATCTTCTCCATGTTTCTGCTTTCTGAGCATGCTGAAGAGAGAGAGAAATTCTGTTCATGTCTGACTGTTAGTTACGTATTTGTAGCCCTGAAAGTTACAAGGCTCAGATTTTCCCATCAACAGAAATAAAATATATCCTTAAGCAAAAAAAAATATTTAGAGTAGCTGAACAGATTCTGGCAACAGTGAAACCATGTAATAATATAGGAAATATTGAATGCAGACATACCCACTGAGAAATAATGTTTCTCAAATAGAGAACAAATAGACATAAATCTTTGCTCAGTTTGTTTTAGGAGTCACTGTTTCCAAGTAATTTTTCCTTAACCTGTAGAGAAACCTGGGGAAAAAAATGCCTCTGAAATGCAAACACAAGCAGTTTGCCATTATCTTTTGGGGTTAGGAGTTAAATTTCTGGTGATTTTTTTATCTAATGAACCTTTTAGGCCTTTCTGCGGCTCTGATACTCCAGTTTATCTTTTCTAATATTCTTTGTTTGTCAGACAGGGATAAAATACCTTCATAATATTTAATAATGAAGTCCCAAATCTAAAACTATAGTAGGATGATCTTTGTATTTAGAGGTGTGGAATTTGCCCAAGACAGAAGCCAGCTTTCTAGATGTCAAAGAGAAAAGTTTTAGCTCTCAAAATCACGTTAACAAAAGGTGCAAGTGATGGAAATGAGCTGAAGAAATCCAACCATTTATGCTGCGAAATTTGAATTTTGCTGTTGTAGCTTAGATTGATTAAAACAAAGCAAAACCAAACAAAACCAAACCACTTTAAGCTTTCCTGAGATTGTAAAAGCAAGTTATCCAGGCTGTGTCTGTGTGGCTCAGTAAGAGAAAACCAAGGGGGCACTGCAGCTGAATTATGTGGAATAACCTGAATTTATAATGCTCAGAGCTAACCTAAACACAGTAGCAGATCTGTGTTGGAAATATCTGATTGAAACAGTCCAAAACAGAGCTTGCAATGCAATGACCTAAGAGTTAACTAGTATGAATGATCAGAAGGCCAGTGATTGCACTGGATCCTTGCTTAGCTTTTACTTAGAAGTAAATATTTCCCTTTAATGACATGGTTCACATAAAAACTGTAAGTACATTTAAACATACAGCAACTTGAATTCAGCTGAGCACAGCAGGTAAAGTGAGTTTCACCACTTAGTTTTATATATTTTTCTTTCAAGCTCAAGGAAACATGAATTAATTTTTACATAACTACCTAATTTTACCCAATTAATTAGAAGCCAGATCACATTTCTAATTTTCAACCTAAGGCTTGTTTCAATTTTGATTATGCTGTACAAAAATTAGAACTCCTTTGTAGTGCTGTCTTCAGTTTCTTTTTCTGCCAACATTTTCTGAAATTTTTAGTTGACATTATGAAGACAAATTAAGGTCAATTTTGTAACCTCAGGCTTAAATTTGTTTGTATTTTTAATGAAGCCACATTGTGGTGTGCAATCAAAATTTAATTTATCTAATCTGACACCTGCCACCTTGTTTATATCAATGTTGACTTTAGAGTTTACTGTAGTTGTCCTCAGCTTTCTGCTTCTTCATTTTGTAACTAGCTTTGCAATTAGATAATTTTAGGAATTCAGCAGAGGCAAAATGTAAGTTTTCATGATTTTCACTGCCTGTTATAGTGTGTTTATGAGATGATAACCACCTGGATGTTTCTGAACAATTGGATGCAATTAACTGTAGTGAGAAGTTTGCTTACAAGATATTTAATGTTCTGCTTAAAAATGTGGACAACTTTACAAAGAAGCCTAAGGACTGATGAAGTCTTTTGTTCCTCAGAGTGTCCATAATTGGCTAATTACACAGCAAAGCCAGGACCAAGGGCTTCGGTTTAGCCACTGAAGTGGCTAAGAGTGGACAACGTCTTCCTCCACCTTTTTTTGATTTACAGTTCCTTCCAACTTGCTAGTTTAAGGTGGAGTGAGCCCTTCTACAGTGAATTTCATCCTCCAGACTATGGCATTGTTTTTCTTGGTTACCTTTCAAAACCCTGTCAAGAACTATTTTATAGCTGCCTCTGGGTCTGCAGGTTGCAGGCTGAAAAAAACATCTCTGGGACCAGCAAGGAGAGCTGGTGACTACAACGAGTTTTGAATGGCAAATGATGTATCTTGGGTGGTGAGGTTGCTGAAGTAGACATCTCAGGTATCTCAAGGTAAGTGGCATGGATACAGGGTAAAATAAAGAGGTAGAAAATTGAAGGAAATATTCATAAACTTTTGAGCCAATACTGGTGGAAATAGTATCTCCTTAATAAGTCACTTGAAACGGGGGAAAGAAACACTGAAAATAGTCATCATAAAGAAAATATCAGCATTGACAATCACTAATTTCAAAGAATATGACCTTCCAGTCTTCACCAGGACCATGATCTGATGCTGTGGCCTTGTAGTTATATGCTACTCTGTACAATCTGAACTAAAACCCAGGAAATATGTTCTTGTTTGCTCTTCATTGTGCTATTGAGGTGGTAAAATTACAGTTCAGTGCCAGCAGAAGGCCAAATTTATGGATATGACCAAATGTATTCAGAAATAAGCTGCTTGACGAAGGTCGTCTATTTATTTGCACATATATTTGGTTTACACACTAAGCATAATTTCACCTCACAAGTAGTAATATTTGCACAGTGTAATTTCAGAAAAGACTGTGATCCATAAAGAACTTCCCAAATGAGATAACTGTAAAGCAGATTTAATGGCAAGAATTTATTTTTCTTCAAAACAATGAGTCCATTTAATAAAGGTGAAACAAGTACTAAAAATCCAGGAAGCAGGCAGTGCAAAGTCTACAACATCCTTAGTTTTACCTCCGTGTCCATGCATGCTCACCATCCATCAGCTGAGTTCCTAACTAGCTTTCAAATGAGATGTCACTCCAGAGTATGTGCATTTGCTTTTTGCATGATGGCATTTGCACTGAAACTTACTGTCCATGGAATGTTAAGTTGTGGTCTAAACTGATAACAGCTCCAACACAGAGAAGCTTTTAAATATGCTTTAACAATTAAGTCTCTTAGTTGGGACCCAGGAACTGATCTACCATGCCTGTGACTCGTTATATAGAAGCCAGATTTTTTAAGGCAGTAAACAGCTGACTGGTGCAAACTGCCCTTGTCTGAACTGTGGAGAAACCTCAGGAAGACGGAATGATGGTTCCATAAATAGAGAGCGGAAAATGTCTAATATACTAATGGATTTTTTCCCAGTGGAAAGTGTGTAATTTAATCAAGGTGGAAACATTGCATGGGAATGTGCAGTTTTCAACATAACTTTTTTTAGAAAATAAAATCAACAATTCAAGTATTTTCACTGCTGAGTCTTGGAGTCCCAGTGCTTCAAGGGAAAGTTTTTCACGTGAACACACATAAGGGATCAGGCTATAGCTGGCACTTGAAGGAGAATGAATGAATTAGTAGAGGCTACCAAATATAATTTATAACAAATTCCCTTCCTGAGAAAGCAGCAGAATTTAAACGACTGCTTGAGTGTATTCATTGCCAACATCTGCCAAGAATATTCATAAAAGAAGGTAGGCTAGAGGTGGATTTCAGGATGATCTTTGGAGTCTGAGGACTTCACATTCCATTAGAGAGATACAAGGGCAGAGATAGGGGACTTTTATGTAAATTTGATTAATATAAGTCCCCAGACATACATAATGTATCTCCAGCCATCAAAGTATGATAGAATTAGAAATAGGACAGGCAATGTACTTGTACCCTTTCCCTAAACTTCTCATGGGGTTATACAAAGTGCAGAGATCACTTTGATAACAAATCCTTCCCAGGGCTCTGGCAAAAAGTATTCCTCGTCTTCATTGTTAGCATGGCCAGTGAGAAAACTACTGTTCGGTTTTGTCTATTTTGGACTATGAATGGTCAAAACCTTTAGTATGAAAGGTTACAGATTGCTGATTTTGTGTTCTGAAAAAGCAACTACTCCTAAAAACGGCAACTTCCAAATATTTTCCTGATTGGGAACTAACCATGGGCCAGTGCAGAGAAAAATGTGCTGAAGCATTCTAAAGTAATGAACTTTAAAGAAAAAATTGTTCTGGAACCTTAAATAATGGGTCACTACTGTTACTGTATTATTATTTACTTACAGATCAGATGACTGCTTATTTTTGCCTTAGCATAGTGTGGCTCTCCTTAGCTACAAAAGGAGAATATTGATGAGTCAGGTAGCTAAAACAAGATGCAGAATGCAGGGTGCTTCAAATAATGCCAAACATTTTATGTAAGATCTCTCTAATTAGAAATTAGTTCCCTACTTAGTAACAGACGACAGATGTCTCCAGAAGTAAACTACCTTTTCTTTCATCTGCTTTATCTACATAGGCTGGATCTGTATCCTGACCGTGTACATTTATTTTCCATAGTAGTAGGTATAGTTATACGTGTTGTATAATTATATATCATAGATACTTGGGTGAATCTCCCTTCTTTTAATTGAACTAATGTTGAACTCCTAGTTCTTTTCTTCTCTTTTGGTGCTTCAAAATGAAAAATATAATAACAATAGTAATAGCAATAACAAGTAACTTCATCTTAGAGGTCCAAACAGACTTTAAAACATGGATAGAAGACAACCATTTTCACTTTTTCTGCATTTCGCTTTGGTTTGACTTCAGAAATCAGCCGATAGGATTACAGATTAACATATGCCAGACCAAAAGTTGCATACTACCAACTAAAAGTCACCTGAGGTAACCCTGATGTTGTACAGCAGTGTCTTTCAGATGGAAAGGCTGCCAGAGAGGGAGGACGACACAGACTAGCTGGCAACTTTCTGAAACTACCAAGTGCAGGTCTTCACCTCCAGATTTGAAACCAGTGACTGATGCTTGTGTTTGCCTGGCCTCTGCTAGTGGAGGAAGTTGGGGTCCTGGATTTATTCTGACATGTTTGGTAGCATAGCCAGGCACAATGGTCTTATTTTGTTTCCCCTCCCTGACACCCG
>VXBO01007531.1:275349-354638 GCA_013400135.1 Rhinoptilus africanus | reverse complement strand
TGACCCTTTAGTGCTATTGGAAGAAGTTTAAGAAGTTTTCTGCTCAAAGGCAGATGTAGGTAGATTCAACTGAAATGCCTTCCCAGGCCTGAGAAGCTCTTCAGTGTTTATTCTCTGTTTTGACCTTGGGTACTTCATCTCATCTGTTTTGCCAGCTGCCTTGGAGAGATGTGTTTCTTTAACGGTTTATCCTGCAAGTTAAACAGCAACAGTTAAAGCTGATGGTTTGTGGTATGAGTTGCTTTGCACTGATACACATCAGAAAGTCATTAAAATCCAAATGGCGGTAGGTGAAGAGCACACTGGCACAACAGGTACTGTGTTTTGACATCATTGATTACTCATTAGCAATTTTCAAAGGTGGGCTTTTCAAAGTAGAATGGTTTTTTTAAAAATTACCCAGGCCAGAGGATCTCAGAACATGTTGTTACAGGTTTTTAGCTTCTTGCCATTGTGTTTGGACAAATATCTCCTCTTCTAGCACCACACAGGTCACTTGCTGCAGCTGAAATAGCAGAAGCTGATCCCTCTCCTGATCTTTGAAAATTTGCATGCTTAATACAAATATTTAAAGGGTAACATGCAGCTTTATTTCCTCACTCAAAACATCTGGGAAAAACATTTTTTTTTCTGGTAGCCTTTTCTACTTTTCCTGTCATCTTCCCTATGATATATAAAGTGGTAATCCCAAGGATATTCAAAGCTAACAAAAGTGAGAAGGAACAGAATGCTGCTAAGCTTTTAGGTGTCCCATGTCAGGTCCTTGTGGCATGGACTAATGAATGTTTCCAGAACTGAAGCTTGTGCATTTTGCTATCTGGACCCCATCATATATCATAAAAAGGAACGCAGAGATTCAAAGTGACTGAAGACTTGATGTCATGCACAGGGCTAGCCAGCACCAGGATGAAAGTGTAGGAACCAGGGACCTGACTTCGGGTCTGTGTGAGAGTTGTTATGGCTTTTCTATGTTTCCTGTCACCTGAAATGCTTCTGAGGCTGGGTACGCATGTGAGGGTAAAACATGAACAAGAACCAACCCGTCACACACCACTGCCATTTGTAAAAGAGCCCAGGCCTGGCAGGCTGAGCAGAGTCATGGTGTGCTGAGGACAAGCAAAGAATGAGGACTACAGAGCTCGTGTCCTGGGCTATGCCAGTAACACCCAGCTAGTAAGGCTAGACACAGCTAATTACTATAGGTCAAGTAGTTTTCCTTCTGTTTTTCTTCCCCTTTTTAATCACATTGCATTTCTTTATTGTAATCTCTGGAGAACAGGGAGAATGAATGTTGCTTAACAGTGTGGGCAAAATATTATCACGACTTTCGTTTATTGCAAAGCCAGGGAGAGACTTGGCAGAACTTCCCAAGAAACAATTGCTATGACCTTAAGGCAAAGCAGCATTATTCTGTGTCCTCTATAAATCCTACTCTGCCACACGTCTATTTTAAATATATCTTAGAGATGCTCAAACAGTGTATTAGCACTGTGCTTTCCTTGTATACATCAATATGTAAGGCAACTAAGCAAGCTCCCGGGTTACCATGGAGCTGAACTGCACAGATCTTGGGAGACAGTGAAAACTAATAAAACAGAATGAGAGAATAACTCCCTGGGAGCTGGATTTCCAAAGTGCAAATAGCTGAACACCGCATCAAATATACTTTTGCTCCTTTCTTAAAAGATAGCAGATGTGGATGAACTTTGCTGGTCAGATTACATTGTCGGGCACATCCGTGATGTACAGCTGGGGTATTTTTTGCAGACAAAATACAGCCTAGCATTTCCCCTGAGGTGAATTTCTCAACTCTGTGTGTCTCTGTTGGACTCTGCTAGAACCTCTCAACTTGAACACACACAGCTTCTTCCTCCTTTCATCCTGGCAAGCACTGCCCCCAGCGCTCATCATCAGGGGGACTGCTCTTGCAAACCAAAGTTTGAGCACCCACCCTCCTCTTGGGCAGCTGTGGTGCAAGAGAAAGGAAAGAGTGTTCCCTCCTGAGCAACTCGGGAAATACAAGCAGCCTCAGGAAAGGGTAGGATTCCTTTTGCTAAATGCGGATCCTTTCATGTGAGCAAGAGGTTCAAGTCACTGGAGGGAAACGTCTGCTTTTAAGCTTCTATTTTTGCCTGAGATGAACAACAGCACAGACCCCCCATGGTTGTATTGATTAGATTGCTATCGATTATCAGACCTTCAGATGCCTGCTTTGCTGGAAGCATTAATGCTGCGGGGTACCTCATGCAGGGCGCTCTTCCCCAGCAGCCTCTGGACAGCTTGCTTGGTTGCTCTGAGCATTTTGTTCTGGATGTTCATGTGGCCAGGGACTTGGTCCTTGATTGATAGTATCCCCTCTTGCCATTATCACCTCTTCTCATAAAAACAGTTTCTTTTGCTCCCCCAAACCTGAATCTGGAAAGGGAAGATAAAACTCGAAAGATAGGAGTGGGAACTGGAAGATCTCTGGAGACAAGAATGTTTCGTTCTCTCTTCTCAGAAGTAAAATGTAGAAAAGCTTTTATTTTTCTGTTTCTTGTGGGCATTTTATAAATGACTGGGTGGATTAATTTGTTTTCCAATCCAAGCAGCTTTGTTAGCCAATTTAACACAGGTTCCTGTGTGTATTGGGAGAAATCAGCTATACTCCCATGGATTTTTCTCAAAATGTTTCAACAAACCTAAAAGTAAATTCCACAGAAGTGTGTCCAATTTTTAGTGAGCCTAGAAATTACTTAATAATCTCAAGTAGATATTAGGAATGCTTGTCCCTGTGGGTCAGGTCTTGCAGGAGAAGTAACTAGCTAATCAACTTTTAACCACTTTTTTTTTTTTCCAATGAACAATAGAAAAATCTGAAAAACTGGAATCTTCCTACCTCAGAATAGCTCACATGAATCTTCCGATTAAAATCTGTCTGTGTTAGACTCTTTGGTCAAATGCAAGGGGGACACCAGGAACAGCCAAAACTCTACAAGGAAGGTGTTGGTTCATTTAACCAATGTCTGTTTTCTTCAGACAAAGAGATTGTTGCCTGGAGAGGGGAATAGGACACTGCTGCTCTTCAGCGGTGACCTTCTCCCTTCCTTTCAGGAGCTTTTCTGCTGAGGGACTGTACACGGGGACGGGGGTGCTGCTTTTTGTGGCTGCTTGTCCTCAACTTCTCCAGGAACAGTACCTGCTACTGGCATTTCAGGAGGCAAGATTGGGGCATTCCTCTGTCAGAAATTACAGTTATCGAGCATTTGGGCAGTCACTCTCCCACTTCCACGACTCATGCGCCACTTCACCAGGATGCATGTCCCAGGAGGCAGTGGCTGGACAGGGAGTCCTTGAAAACAAGGATCCATGAAAGCAGGACTTACCTGCTTTGGACTCTGGCAAATCTTTGGAAGTCTGTTAGGGACTGAGCCTTCTTACTGTTCAAACAATGAGGGATAGCTACAGTGTGCCAGGCCACTGGGATGCGCGGTTATGCCGTGCGTGTGAACTTGCGGGCTATCACTTCTCCACTGTAAGAAAACCTGCAAATAAAGTGATCTTACCTTGGTATGTCTGGTTGCCCTGGCAATCACAGGGAACATTTGAAAATGGAGCAGAAAAGAACTTTACTTTTTTTTTGGAAAAAAGAGACAAAATGAAGATATTTGGGAAAAAAAACCCAAACAAGAGAAACATCTGCACCTCAGAAACTTTTCCCTCTGGGAAACTTGCTCCCAGGAAGGTGGACGTCTTAGAGCACTCAGCCTTTTCGTGGGTAAAGAGAAAAATACCTAGATAAAGGCTACAGCACTTTGTAACTTCTAATGTACTGGCTCATCTTAAAAACCCATGAAGGCTGCCTAGATATCTTGGTAAGCATCTAACCCCTCATTACTCTGAAAAGTAATCCTTCAAGACTCACTTAAACCAGTGAACTGGAGGATTATGTTCATTGTAGTGGCCAAGTTCTGCTCGTGACAGATCGATCTTCTGATAGCCGGCAAGACCCTGCGACGAGGAGGAGGAGGAGGGAGGAACAAGTTGCTATTTTTGAACGTCATAAAGCTTCCCCATAATCCATCATGAAAATTGGTGGATCATGAGGGATATCTGTTAATTTAGCTAGAGTTCAGCTGAGTTTGTTTTTCCTAGAGAAGAATTTTTACTGCGTCCATTAGGGATTTTTAAATTATTTTCAGTGAAGGAGATCATGGAGCTTCCCATCGCCTTCTTGAGAGCTGGTACTGTGCAAACAAACAGCAAAATTCACTTTGCCTCAAACAATTTGCAAACTATAAACAAGTACAAAAACCAGCAAACAGATTCAGCAAACAGGCTGGGGAAGCATTAAATAACAGCCAGACAGTTATGACCAGCATGAGATTATTATGATCAACAATCTAAATTATTATTGTACATCCCTAAGTAGCCTATTCTGGCAGCCCCATAATGTATGCAACACACTGTACCTTCTGCTGCTCCATATCTTTATAATTGGTTGCTGGTAATTTCTGTCTTCATCACAGTATTTGATGTTTGGTGCATTCTTGATTGTTTCTTCTGCTGAATGTAGTCAACAGATAAAATTTACATTTGCAGTGCTTGCAGTTGCCTGGGTTCTGCAGAATTTTCAAGTTTTAGTAGTTGGAAAACAGTCTTGACTTAAGTTTAAAATAAGTAAGATACAATTAAAATCATTTAATTGACCATCAGAAAGCTTAACTTCAAAGGAATTAAAGCCCTCTCTAAGATATATTGTCATCTCATACTCCATTTCCTATCACTTGAGCACTTTTATCAGCGGAGAATCTTACCAAAGGCTTCATGAACACGAAAGCTGATTAAAAATAAAAGATCAAAGCATGCAAACAAATCCTGTTAACAAACTATAGCAAAAGGGGATTGTTTTATAATTAAATATGAAGCCAACTCAAACAAATATTTGGAAATGCTGAAGTGCGATCCCACTGTAGCTTTTGGCTGTACGTGTTGTGAAGACGTCTTTGTCCTGTTGGCACTGGTCTGAGCAGAAGCCATGTGTGGGGAGCCTCACTGCACCTCTCCTCTCCCACCAGCGTTTTTCTTCTTCAGTGCTCTGCTTCCAGATACCCCCACAAACGAGCAGCTAATTCAACAGAGTAAAGAATCAGCGACCTTGAAAACAGTGCACTAAACCCCTCAGCTCAGCATCAATACATGGAGGTGGCTGCCGGGAAGAGGGAGAACTTCATCAACTCCATCTCCCTCGATGGAGTACTAGTCGTCCTGGGGATTTAGCAAAATTTCTCATGCCTTCTGGAAAAGGTTCAAGAAGCAGAATTTGCACTATGAGTTTTTGTAAACCCTTTTGCCACTAATGGTACTACTGTTAAACACATTTTTTGAGGTAGGATGTGAAGGCTGTGACTAATTTGCCTTTGCCCATGGTTAAGCAATACAAACTGCTTCCTTGGACTCAGAATAATAGACTGAAATATTCCCATTTCCTGCAGATGAGTGAAAATAAACAGATCTGATCTCAGTTGAAAGAATGTAAGTAGAACAGGCCTTCTTTTGTAGGGGAAAATAAACTCTGCTGATCCCTTAGATCTGGGAGTACAAACAGCATCCTTTTTCTCCCAGGGCAGCGTATAATGTGAGTGCATGGTTTGAACATCTTCAAAATAAACAGCTAATCACCCTTTCTGGCCTAATTAGGTTATGTTCTGGCCCCTGGCTCTAGGCCTCATGCAAACTGTTCTCTCCAGAGCAGTACTGAGGGAAGCCCTGCTCCTCTCTCAAGAAAGTCCAGCTCTCTGTTTGTTAGTTAACATTTGTTCCCCGAGAAAATCCAGCTTGGGGATCTTCCTTGCTAGCTCGGCAGATCCAAGGTGAGAATACTCTCATGGTTTCCTGCCGGGAACAAATGTAACCCTTTCTTCCTCTCTCTGCTCATTGAGACAGATGCAAGGGGAGGATGAGCAAAATTAGGGTTTTTTATTCTCTCTCTTTTGTTTTTTTTTTTTCCCTTGGTTTTGGGCTGTCTTCCTGTTTGTGGTGTATCAGCAAATCATAACTTTTTTGCATGGGAGTTTATTCCCTCTTTCCATCAGCAGGACAACTGTTGGTGTCCACTGCAAATGGTAACTAATTAATCCATGGGGATTCTATAGGGCCATTTTTACTGCTATGGTATTGCAGATGGGGGACTGAAGCACATCTGTGTCGTAAGACTTGCTCAAGCTGACACTTTGCAAGCAAAGACCTGGGAGCGCAGAAGTTGCTGGCTGAAGCTCATGGGCTGGACCCTGCACTGGGCTGCTGTGAGTGCCGGTGCACTTCAGCTTCTGCGCTGGGATTTTTAGCAAACAGAATTAATGCAGAGGGAAATCAGTGGCAAAGGCCAAGTGGACTTTTAAGCTCTGGTTTATCAAGGCTTTCTGGGCTGCAGCATAGGGTCTGTAAGAGGAGAAATAGCTGACCAGATTCAGAGCATTTCCATATTCGCACTTTTCTAGATTTTTCTTAAAGTATGCTCAGATCTCTGAATATGTTCCCATTTTTCCTTGCTCGTTTTAAATAGCTGTTCTTCCGCATCAAAACCAGACCATCCGAACTTTAATCCCCCTTTCAAAGTTTCTTTTCATCTTAAGAACAGCTAAAGGTGCTCCCAGGACTGTTTAAACTGTAATTCCCGGAGGTGCTAATTTCTTCTTTTCTCCTTTCTGACGGAGGCTTGCAGTGGGGCTGGGGTAGAGCTGCTGAGGACCCCAGCGGGGTCTATCTCTCCCAGTAAGTTGTCCCTAGGTGGTTACCAGCCTGGTCATAGCCAGTTCGGTTTCTTCTTGGCCCCACTTCTACGTCCATTGCCTGCAGGAAGCAGTTACTGCATCCAGTGCCAGGTCTAAAGGCACAGACCCTTTTTTACTGCCCTTTCTTCAGATCGAGGAGTGTTTGGCTATCCTATTGACACAAACCCTGGAGCCTCAGCTCTTTTGAGCCTCTCAGATGTATGCCCCCTCACAGTTTTTATTGCCTATGTCTCCCTTTTAGTAACAACAAGCTGAGGAAGAGAAGAAAAGCTGAGCAAAGATATTTCTGAACCACAGGCGTTTAATTCTCTAGGGCATCTTTAGAAATAAATGTTTATATACGCTGCCTGGATTGGTAGCACTTCTCTGTAAGCACTGTATTTGTTAGCTTGAGGCCAAGGTGAGACACTGCCGCTGTCCCAGCTGCTGCCCCCCAGCACCCAAACTGTCCATACCCCCTCCCAAAATATATCTCCCTGCTCTCTCCGAGGAGTCGTGTCTCCATCCACAGCTGGGGCCTGCTGCAGAAAATCGTATAGGTCTGGGACGGTGGTGGGAAGGAAGATGAAGCCGTGATAACCCCATGGTGAGGGCTCCTTGGGGGAGAGGGCAGAGGATGGGAGCCGTAATGAGACAAGGAGGCAACAGCACGAAGCGTGTTCACAGTTGGATAGACATTTTTCACACTGTCACAGCATCTTTGCGAGAGCTTGGTTCCCGGTTTAGGTATCCGAACAAGTGACAGACTGTGACAGGGAGGCGTCTCCCCTCGAGCCGCGCTCTCAAAAATCTTGATGACGCATGCAAATCACTGACAGCCAAATTAAGAAAAGTATATTTAGGCACCTAGAGAAGTAAAGAGGCACTTAATAGGATTTTCAGAAGTGCATAAGCAGATTAGGCATCCAGCTCCTATTGAAATCAATGCTGATGGAGCACTTAAAAAAAAATTCTTGAGGTATGTCAGCGTTGTTACAGCCTGGGTGCGTTTGCAGGGGGTGAGTGGGCTTAAAACCACATTTTGTTCCAGATAAGCCTTGCAAGTAACAAAGCTTTCTGGTTGTACCAAGTCTCTAAAACCATAGGAGTAAGTTCTTAAGCTCCTGCAAAAGCTGAATTATGCTGGCCTGTGAGAATAAAAGAGCAAGCCCTGGAGGGAAAGGTAATGAGCTCTGCGTGGCTGCCTGTGTGGGAGAAGGAGCAGGACTTCCGCAGAGAGAGAGGCAGAAAGTAACACAAAACCGAGGAGACAGAGCAATCACTGGATCTTCACTCAAGAACAGGCCTCACAACAGCTTTTTTTTTTGTTACAGAGCTGGCTGAGAGGGGCTAGGCGAAGGAACTGCTGATTTTTTGATTTTGACAGGGAAGCAGCACTTTTGCAGTCCTTGTAAATAAGTGAGTCTGACCCAAAGAAAATTCTTCTTCTGTGGCCAGTTTCTCCCCTGGGTAGCAAGTACTTGTCAGGACCTGGATTTTGCCTCACTCTGTGATTTATATGTGGAGTATAATGCTGTAAAGTCAGTTCCCCGCTTTCTCTGAAATGCAGCTCCAAGTCTGTTGAACTGAAATCAGTCCTTATTTGCTTTACTGAGCAGTGTGAGGATACATACATTAAGGACTGTGAGGCACTATGGTAACTGGGGCCAATTAGCTGCTACCCGAGGGCAGTAGCTCCCAGATGTGGGACATCAGACAACTGCGAACCTACAGAATTGCTAACAGATCACTCATTATTCTCCTCCTGAGACTTTTAATTGGGGAATTAACACATGGTATTTTTAGTAAGGGTCCTCAGAACATTTTTCTTCTATGGCATGTCGGTCCCTCAGGGAGCACTATTTGGGAAGCAACTGCTGCTGGAGGTGACAGAGAGGAGTTATCTCCTCTGAAATCCCTGTTGACATGAGTGGCTGATGCAGACAGTAGGCAAAAGAAATGCATGTCATAACTGCACTCCCAAACATACGAATAACATTGAATGAGTGAAGTGATCTCAGGTACCTTATGGGCTGCTGATTCCAGCCTTGGTGGTTTTTAAATTGAACTCGGCTATAAACCTCTGCTAGGAGGAAGACCAAAGGAAATGACATACTGGAGAATTCAGAATGGTTATTAATGTGAAATGTGCTAGAAGGGTCAGGCAAGAGAGGGACATGATTTATAGGCCAGCAGACAACATTCAGCTAAGTAAATCCTAGCTTACTAAATAGACAAGAAACCGGGAACTAGGACAGAAGACTTCTCTGTGTTACATCTTACCTGATCAACACCATTAAAAACAAATAGGCTCAAGTTTCGAGATGCTTCTGAGAGAAAGGACTTTCCCAGGGCTCCTGGCCTTTTTGCTTCATAACATCTCTCCTGTAAAAGTTAAACCCTTCTGACCTGACTGCAGTGGTTAAATATCTGATGCATTGTATTTCTTTGCCTACCCATAAGGAAAGCAAAAAGGAACCTTTATAGGCAATGCATGTCTATGTTTACTTATAATCTTTTCTCTGGGTTATAAGTGCTGAATTATTAGTGTTATGCTAATGCATAATGCTATGCAGTCTCTTTCTCATTTAGAGAGAAGTGAATTTGGCAATTTGCCAGCTGGCTAACAGGATATTAATCAGGCAATACCTAGGGACCAACACCACTATATTGCTTTTAATCTTTTGACCAGTAAGGAAAACAGGAAGAAATCCATTTCCCTCCTTTCTTTGCTCAATGGGATAACCAGCTGGTACAGACTAGCTGCAGCTCAGCTCAATTTGGGAGTAAATATTTGGCTTTTAGCTGGGTAAATGAGAGAGCAGTGATACTCTCTTCCCAGCTGCCATGCAGCTGAGTGCCATTCATGCTCCCAGTGGGGGTCCTGCAGGTCTTTGACTCCCGGAATCACACATTAATAGCCGAATGTCACCTTGCACTGGAAAAATGTATAGATTTGCTCAGATGTCCCTAGAAAGGAAAAGTTTGTTTGACTTTGCCAAATGGTCATTTGAGGCAATGACTGAAGACAGTGTTCAGAACAGATTTGCAGCCCATACGCTCTCCGTGTAAGTGCAGCCCCAGGGAGGGGAGGAGAGGAGAGGGCTCCCAAAGCAGTGGGGTGCCCACCAAACAGAGATCACCCTGTGGCTGGGGGCTTGGCAATGCAGTGTGAGGGGTCTGGTTTCTTTGTCCCCAGATATGGAGAAATGAAGCAGAGTGAGGAATGTGTTCTATTTCTATGTCCTTGCAGGACTACCCTTTAAGGATGGTGGAGATGTCCTCCCTGAGACTGCAGGTGGTCCTGCAGTGGCTGCAAAAGGCGGGGAAAGTACTGTCTGAATGCACCTCCGTCGCCAGCTAAGGAGTCCAGGTCTACCCTGGGAGGTAGACTGGCTGCCCAGATTTTGTTGTGATTTGCTCCCCTTCTCTGAACTGTGGGTGTCCTGTGGAAACCTTTGGGAAGTCTTTTGGACTCTTGCCTTGTTTCTGTGAGCTCTGATGAGGAACAAAAATTAATCACCCTGACCTTTAAGGCAGATCCTATATTTTTTACACAGGCCCTTCTGACCAGCAGTGAAAGATGGAAGAGTAAAAGCAATTTAATATCCTGGGGCACCTATACGGAGGCAAGTGGCTCCATTCTCCTGCCTCAGTGCTCTTCTCTGAGACTACTGGTAGGGAGGATCCATCCCACAGATACTCCTGTCAGGATCACTTGTTTCCCACATGGGCATAGCCCATCAAATCAGCACTGTCGGCTTGCTGCAGAAAATGGGGCCAAGAGTCTAGAGCAAACTAGTCCTGCTGCAGCCCTGAAAAAGAGCAAGCTATCTGAAAGGAAAAGACCTCATTAAATTTCCTTTCCACATGGTGAATGAAGAAGCTTTTACCTGGGGAAGAAAGGAAAAGCGTTCTTTTTGTTAGCTTCATCCAGAGAGAAAGAAAATCTTTGAGGTATTTTCTGGCACGTGGCTCCTGTTAGGCTTCAGCCAGCTGATCTGTTTTCAAAAGCACTGGAATGTAGTTTCAGCAATAATCAGTCAACAGAAACAGAGGCAGTGAGGGTATTCTGTTGTACAGAAGTCCTGGGCGAAAACCCATAGATTGTGGCAAAGATGTCAAAAAAAAGAGATTTAACAAATTTATGTGAACCTTGGGAGTTGAAGAGGAATCTGGATCTGCCATGAACGATGGAAAATTGGAACCATTGCTGGATGGGGGATGGCACTTTTCAACTCCAATTTCAGACAATTGACTCAAACTCAGCTGATGAAACTTTTGCCCTGGTGATGAAAGAATTTAACTTCCCACCATTTTAAAAATTTATTGCTCAGAATGCATAAGTACTAAATTAGAGATACAGCTTTTGGTGTAAGCCAGCATAATCCCTTTACCACCAAAATGTTGCGTTATATAGAATTTTGACCAATCTACATGTGTGTGAAATTGCAGTCTAAAATGCATTGCTTAAAATTAACATTTGCCTGTTTCAGGACAAATCTGTTAAAAAATTCTAAAAGGAAATTATGCAAAATAAAACAACATATTCTTTATTGTCCTGTGTGGAAAACACTTGAGTTCTACATAGTTTCAAAGCACTTTTGAAGGAACTGAAAAGATTCAGTGTAATACTACAGTGATGTTATTTTTTATAAGCTAGTTAAATTATTTTCATGAGGCAAAGAAATCCCTTACACCAACTGTGCCCGCTACTCTGAATGAGCTGAGTTTGGTCCAGGTCAATACACCATAATGACTGATGTTTTGACAGCATTTCAGCGGCATGCAACAAGGGTTGGTATCTCTGCCACAACAATGGGCAGTCATTGAAGATCTCAGCAGTGAAAACAACAACAACAAAAAAGGCAGCATTTTTGGAAGTGTTCTGCTTTTCCCAGACTTTCACTGAGATTGCGAGAGGGGACTTAAATAAGGGTGAAGATTGGTAAGTATTTGTGGAGCTGGAGGTAACTCCTCTCTTCAAAGTTTGTTCTCAAGTCTGCTGAGAAGATTCCCATTGCCTTTCAGCTTTTGGACCAGCCTGTATATGAAAGAATTACTTTATTTCTACCTCTGGTATGAAATCCATTGAGAAGTCTGCATGAGTGAACTTGGAGTCATTCTGATGGTACTTGTGGGTATACTTTTCTGGAAAGAGACGTTCCTGTTCTACGTTGTCTCCTAAGAGCAAGGATCCCTAAAAAGATCTGGCCCTCCATGTGACATAATTTGCTTATACAATAATTTTCTTCCTCTGAACGAAGTCAGGGAAGAGTTTCCTGTTATATTCCAGGAAAGTTAGGCAATGTGCAGAGTGAGTATGTCAAATAATGGAGTTCTAGTGTATAGCAATGAAGTCAACACTAATAAAAGTTTGCTGTCTTTCTAAAATGGTCTTGTGCATTAGAGTGTCAAATGCTTTAGGACTTATAATTCAAGAAGACAGGATGTTTCCAAGGCAATGAGATGAGGCTAATTAAAATGTCAGATAACACAAGTTTAGATTGTTTGAAACAGATCTTTATGTAAGATAGAAAGATCTTCATTAGAGGGCCACAAACGTAACTTTTTCATAAAAATAATATTAACAATTTTTTACATCAAGTCTGATCTCTTGACTACAAATTTGGATTGATATATCAAAATACATATTGCCTTTAATGTTTCTGTCAAGCCTGAGCTGTGGTGCATGGAGTTATTCCCTACTTGGACAGATACTTCTGTAAAACTTGTCTAATAAAACTGTGGCACAGCCAGTGACTGATGTCTGTTCTCCCAGGGCGTCTTAGTGTGAGACAAACACTGCGTACACATCTTCTTCTTGACACAGAAAAATGAGATGCATCTAGTAAAACCCACAATATATGCTCTAATGGTGTTGCAGTGACCTTCTTGTCTTCTTTCTCCCTCCTTGCACACCTTCTCACTTCGTGACTCTTTCCCTTCTTTCCTTTGTAGGCTCAATTCATCTCGCAGATGAGGTCCCTGCCGCCTCTGAACATGTCCTGCGCTTGTGCACAGGCCCCTGGCAGGGTCTGGGCTTCCTCTGTGGGAGGTCTCAGGCTGCTTTTTGCCAGCTTGGACCATGAGTGGACAAAGAAGAGAGCTTGTCTTGGTAAAATAAATATATCCTTAAAAAATCGAAACAAAACTCAGCAACAAATCCAAATCCCGATTCCAGCAACCTGGTAATCTGTCAGTGCCAGGCATCAGCCCACTATTAGTCTTTTTCTGGACAGAGATGACAAAGCTCTGTTGACAAGCTGTAGGACTTACTTCAGGAGCTGGCACCTGGCTCCCTGGCACATCCCCCTGACGGCTGTGTCACGCTCCTTGGAGCTGCTTCTGGCTCTGCAGAGGTTACAGCCGGAGCGGGCTCCCCAGCCCGCTTCCTTGGGAACCTTGCTGTTTATTTCCACAATTCCATGTCCATGTGCCACTGCCACCAGAGCCTGCGTGCCGGCAGAATGGGTGTCCCAGTGCTCACACATGCGAAGTATGAGGGGAGGCTTCTCACCAGTCCCCAGAAGGGCTGGTAGGCGCTTTTGCCACACAGCGGCTGTCTCAGCCTCCCTCTACTCCTCCCTCTCCCCCTGCGTTCCTCTACTATTTTTTCCCAGAGCCGTTCACTCTCGTCCTTGCTCGGTGTCACGGTCAGTGGCACGGGACCACCAAGTGCCTCCCTGGGGTGTAAGTCTGCTCCATCCCTTCCCGCAAAAGGCCACGGCATATGCTGTGGAGCTTTCCTGCTCCCGCTGCAAGAAAATATTTTAGCATTTTAATATCTTTTCCCATTTTTAGAAATAATTTATGTATGAACATATACAGTGCTTAGTAATCATTTCTCAGATGAATGTGGAATTTTTCTAAAATTAAACTATCATTCTTTTCTCTTCACCCTTGGCTGTCATATCTTTCTTAATGCAAATCAGTCATTGACTAGAGACACCTACTGTAAGAAGCTATTTTAGCTGTCTGATCGGTTATAAATTGATTTTAAAAGTGAAGACCGTTTTGGGGAGATAAGGTGGGATTGGTAGGGGAATGGAAAAAATAATTCAAAGGGGAAGTTTTGTATTTGAATGTAAGTGACTATTTACCGCTATCTCAGAGGAAACACTATAATCCAGGAGTCCCATCTCTCTTTCCTCCTGCTTTAACTCTTAGACCACAAATCCCCCGCTTGCTCTGGCCCTATGTGATGCAGAGCCCCTGAGAACCAGAGGCGGGTGCCATGGGGCAGAGCCCAGGGAAAAAATATTTCCCCTTTCAGTCTCCATTTCATACAGGCCAAAAGGAAAGGGGGAGATTATCTCTGAAGGAGCCTGGCGACTCTTCTGCTCCGAAGCTTAATGCAGGAATGAAAAGGAATCCATTATAGTTTCAGAGAAACCTCTCTCCACCGCAGTATTTCCCCCTGCTACGCTTCAAGCGCTCTTCAGAGGGAATATTCACATTTTCCAGGCAAAGAAAATGACTTTGCTAACACAGTGGTGGTCTGCATAAAGCAAGAGTGAAGCAGAGAAGATTCATTGGCTGCAACTTGGGAAGCTGGAAAAATGAGAACTGTTTTCTGGTGTTCTTTTTTCTTTTCTTTATTCTTCAGGGCCAGCTCTGATATTGTCTGCTGGGACTTGAACAAGGAGCTTAATTTTTAAGGCATGTCAAACTCCCCTCTTTGGATTTTTTTTTCTATTGCTTGCACTGACAGTTCTTAGCATATAATTAAAAGTATGCAAACAGCGGCTGACTTTTTAAATGAATTCAGTTTGAGTGAACATGCCTACGAACATTAATGATTGTGTGCTGTGCCTATATGAACAATAGTTATCCTGATGTGAGTATTGGGTGAGAGTCAATTTTGAAGCCGCACAAATAAATAAATATAGAAATCAACTTCTACCTGCAAGTACTTCTGTGCTTTGCTGGTTTGTTAAACCATTTCTTTTTCCCTAACAAATTACAGCTAAGCAACAATATTCAGATTTTTATTATTTATGATCAATCCACCTTGTCAAAAATTTTGAATAGTGTTAATCAAAGGCATTTGAATAAACAAATGCATGTAACAGTTGCAACATCTTTGTAAATATTCAGAGAGCAGAAAAAGAACCTAATAAATAAAATCAATTAAAAATCACAAGTTCCTTGCACAGCTCTATTGTCCCCTGAATGCTCCTAATTGGGAGTTCAAAGCCAAACACTCTTTGTTACTTTCATAAAGTTTAGAGAGGCATGGTTTTTTAATGTCTAGGCTTGTGGTTTCTCAGGATTTTCTAATGTGCTCCATTTAATACAAAATTCAGGGCAGTTATAATCCTCCTCTACGCTGGAGTTAGAGACCTGTGATCAGATTGCAGTTTTGGAGTGGGGCCAATTGCTGAAGAAAGTGATTCTTCCCCTTGCTCCTTTCACTTATTAAAAAATACCTCTCGCTTGGCTTCTAATGAAGCTCCCTGGGAGCCCTGCGCTGCAGCCTGTGTCGGCGGGAAGGTGCGTTGCCTTTGGCACAACTGTGTGGCATCTCCTGGAGCCACCCCATCCTACCACACCGCAAAGGGAAAGCACTTCCCGCTTCCCTCTGACAGCTCTTCACATCAGCTGCGCTCGAAGCCTTCTGCCATCTGCTTGCATCTCTGCCGTAACCTACGAAAGTCTGTTTTATTAAGAATTCAGCACAGGTGCCTGGGCTGCAAGTGAAGGCAAATATATGACTTAGGCGTAATTGCACAGGAGCAGTTGCAGGGGGGTAGCCTAAGGGCCGTCTCCCCACTGTCTGGTTTTGCAGCAACAACCAGTGGAGTGAGGATGGCTGGCCTTGCTCCTTCCCCTGAATCAGGAGACAGATGTGCCGTCTGCAGCCGTAAAGGGAAGGATGGCTCTAGGCACTGAGCCACCACTGCACACTGCACCCTTGGGACACATCGTGGCCCACCTGGTAAACTGGTCATGACACTTCCAGATTTGCCATCACACTGTTCGACAGGGCAAGTTGTGACTGTCTCATGGTTTATTCTGTGGGCCTGGGGTGCCTCTAGGTGGTACGCACCATTGCAAAGCCCTTGGGCACCTGTGTGTGTCTTCCATGTCAGGGCTGCCTTTGTCTGGCCACTTGTGCTTCAGGTTCTTCCTCCTTCTCCCATCTTGGGAAAACAAGACTTGCATGGGCTGAGAATGTGCTCCTTGTGACCTGGGACCTTGACAACATGATGTATGGAGGTCTGCCAAATCACCTGCCTGCAGCCTCCTCTGCTTGGCGGTGCTCCAGCCTGAGGGTTGGGAACGGGTGGAAGCAAGTGCTTCCCAGGTCATACGTTGCACTGTCCCGCGCTCTGCCCTGCCTCTGCCTCTCTGCCATTGATTTCTTCTTGGCTGCTAACTGGGAAACCAGGATGTGCACGTGCTTGCAGTGGTGGGTCTGCAGCTCCAGTCCAGTGCCTCTGCCACGCAGGCACACATGCATATACACATTGGTCTCTCTGGGAGCTTGTGCAGACCTGTGGTCGCTCCAGTATTCAACTCTCAGACCCTGGGTCTCCAGCCCTTGAACTATGGTCTCCCTGACAGCTGACTCCCAGCCCCCTTATCCTACCTGTCAGCAGACCTGGCTTGAAATTTTCTAGTGAATTACACATACATGCACTCACACAGAACTGATGTTACCTAAGGAAACATGCACATACACCCAGACAGAGACACACGGACACACACAAACATACATTGGTGTCTCCAGTTGCTGGCACCCCAGACCCATGGGCCGTCTGACTCATGGCCCGACTCCAGCTGCTGCACGCACACCCCCGTGAACACACACAGACACACACACCTACACGGAACAGAGAGTACCTCACCCACTAAAGTAACTAGAAATGCAGTTTAACTAGAAGACTGTGGTGTTCAGGCGTGGGGCATGACCAAACGAGCATTCTGACCAGTGGCCCGTTGACATATAATTGCCTCGTTTTAGCCATTTATCTCTGCATTTTTCCACACTTGTTCTTTGCAAGCCACCTTCACCCTCCCGTTCTTGCTTTTGGTCTTTAACCTTAATATCCCATAAATCTCACAGATTCCCGCTAACCCCTTTAAAACGTCCTGCAGTAAGTCTTACACCATTCCCTAGATGCTCATCCCATAATGAGTCCTGTACACCTGCAGGCAGTAACCCCCTTCGGTCTGTGAGGCTGTCTGGTGAGAACACCTCCCAGAGGTTGTCCTCTGCTGACATCCCTGGGAGGAGCCAGGTCCGGGTGCTATTTGGCTTCCTCTGCCTGATACTGTCCTCTGCGCACCTCCAGGCCTCTGTGTTTATGGTGAATAGCCCTTCATCACATTAACAGATCCCACCGCTGTAAATCTGGGTGGCTCTCAGAAGAGTAATCCCTGAGTTTATACCATTAAGTGCCAGCAGATCTGCAGTTTGGTCTTCAGAAGTTGCATGACTTCTGCAGTTTTCATGCTCCTTTGGTAGACTTGTTCAGTCAATACAGTCAAGACAGTCACATATGGAAAAAATAATGTCCTAAAGCACATTTTACTGCTCTTTTTCAGGCAGTCACGTTATGAGGCTAACAAGGAATGTGAACAGCATTTAAATACTAAGCAGGCTGGGACATCATGTGTCTCATTTAGTAACTTGGGAGAGGAAAACAACCCTTTAGTTTTGGTAGGCAACCTATCACCAGCTTCTGAGGAAGATGTGCTGCTACTAAATATTCTTCCTTCTGTGCACAGGACTCTGTGTGTGAGCAATGCTGATTGCCTTCAGGAGGTGACTGGGGAGGATACCTGATAGTGTGTAAATAGAGTTGTTGTCCTGTTGCCATTTGTAAGACTATATCCAGAAAACCTAAGACTGTATTCAGAAAACTTGTAATTTATTGCTGTGAGACGTAAACAGTGAACACCCAACATTGGAGACAGCCTGCGGCGTTAGGGATGGGATGGGCCCTCCCACATTACGGACCAGCAGAGTCCCACATAAACAATGTAGTGCACACAGGAGAGCACCTGGTAAACACACTTGTTTGTTGTCATATCAAAAGCAATCCAGCAGTATAAGGTTCAGTACTCCATGCTGGAAAGATGTTTTGGGAAGGCACCGTTGAGCAGAATACCTGCCCTCTGCCATCTCCTCTACAACAGGCAGGGACATTAGGTAACAACTGTCCTGGAGCTATTGGAGCTGCCAATGTAAATGTTTTTGATTATACTCTTTGTGGAAAGTTCATGTGCATTAATGCACTGGCTACATGGAAACATTCCTAAGATGGTGACTTCAAAACCATTTGCAATCTTCTGTTTACTATTGGCAAACTTTTCCAAGAGACATGTTTGTGAGGAATATGTGTAGAATTTGGCACCGTAGCTTGAGGCTCTATCCAGCAACTGCTGAAGGGATGGCATAATACCTGTGTTGTCAGGTTTGACACAGTTAGAGATGAAGCACTTCTTTATATTAGTATGGAATTAATTTCTTTTTTGGCTACAGAGTAGTCATATTTGATGTTGCCCACTTGGAAGAGATACTTAAATGGATCAACAGTGTTTTTGATAATATCTGCCAGGAGCATTTTGACTCAGTCCTTTGCAGTTACTCATTTTTATAAATCATGCATCCATTTAAAGCATAACACAGACATCTAAAAGGTGTTGCAAATGAAAACCTAATAGCATTTTGTATTCCTTACATTCATTTCATAGATCTTATGTTGGAATGAATGTAGTTGTCCAGAGAAGCAGACCAGAGGTGATGTTTAAATTCCTTCAAGTACCATGATTCTCTGGACTTTTTTGTACAATAAACTACTTTGCAATACAGTTAGCCAACCAACTGCCAGAGCCATCTTAAAAATGACTGATACTTACCAGAAACACCGAAGCTGGTGAGAAATGCCATGGTGCATCCAGTACAAGCATACAATCTGTGGTCATAGATACTGGTTGCAAGACTCAGCACAAGAGAAAAATTGAATGAGTCACTCCTCCTCCAATTCTTGGAAAAAATGTGTATGAAGGTAAATGATATGACATCATTCTTTAGAGCATGTGCACATGTCTCTACTTCAAGCTAATCACTGTGAGGAACACAACTTTTCAAACTTTACAGTGAGGAGGCAGATGCAAAAATTATTTTGCTTGTCCTCCAGGCCTTGGATGGTGGATAAAACCAGTCATAATCACTGCTGAAAATAGTGATCTTTTTTGAGTTCAGGAAATTTATTTCTTGCCAGTGCTCTGGAAAACTGGAATGTAGACCTGGGAAAGATTCACTTAGAATAATAAAGTATGTGTTGGCTTAGTACTTGCATATATACAAGGCACCGATTGTCTGCATGCCTTTTAAAGGTGCAATAATGTTGATATTTTTGAAGACGGGAATTCTGGGAACTTAAAGCCTATGCAAAGGGAGTGCACTTAACAGAATTTTGCTGAGCTTGAGCAAAAATGGGAGCTTCCATCACAGTTTTCAAAAACTGTAGGAATTTTTGAGTCATTTCTGTACCCCTGAAATTGCAACAGCTGGTATCGATGACTGCTGTTAGCAGCTCTGCTGTGAAAAGTGGGGTGAAATAGGTTCTGGGGTGAAATAGGTTCTGGTTAACTTCTGCCATATGAAGAATATTCACTTCAGCTTGCACTGAGGATGCTCTACCAAGCATGAGTTTGGAAATAATCTTTGTAACAGGTCTGCTACTGTCCCCTGTCTTAACATTGAATGGCTGGATAACTGATGCCAAAAAACATGCGGTTTGGATGTGCCTGGACTACAGCATCCACAACTACCACGACTTCTAAGAAATACAGTTGCACCCTTTGCTGCCAAAGCAGGGACTTAATTGTGAACTCCAGGGGAAAAAAAATACCGAAGCTGCAAACCCAAGGATGCAATTGAAAGATGAATTCTGAAGAGCAAGATAGAGCTCAGAATAATTTCACTGAAGATGGATAAGGAAAAAATATGGAGTGGGAATCAAGGGAAGTATGTGTATGTGTGGGTTGTATATGTAAGCAATGAATTTTATGTGGTACTCTCTTATATCTATGAAGAATTTCTTTTGAGATATGCATTTGAATTAGGAAGCCATCACTTAGAAAAGGTTATATCTAGTTGAAATCTATAGAGAAAATTGCCATCAAAACACATAATTATTATTTGTCATGTCAGACTGTGACAATGGCTGAAGTTTCTCACCTTAGTTCATGAGTAAATAGTCTGTCCTTTCTTATTAAGAAGCTGAGTTTGGTGGTCTTTGAGGGAGGCCTGAACACATGCTCTTTGTCCATTACTTTTTTGTGGGGGACCGGTCTGAAGGTTTTGATATGCGTTTTGGTTGTTGGAACTGTGTTATTTGCCTTATTTTTGTTAGCCTCGTACATGGTGGTTTTATTATAAGTTGTTGCAAATATGCCCACATTATAATTGACATATGTGAAATAGATGTAGAGTTACTAACTGTAATAGAAGTATAAACAGCAATAGTATAAAAAGATGGCTACTGCTGATTTATACTTCTAAAGAGTAACTGAATTTACAAAATAACTAACCAAATAAAATTGTGTCTGTATCTAGAAATATTTTTTAAATATAAACTTTATCTGTAAACTTTCATCTGCTTCTGTTTCCAGCTGCAATTGTGCAGCATAGAAGTTGATTAAAATTCTCTAACAGTGGACCTACAGGTTGAATCCTGTTGTTACATTCTTTTTTATTGAACAGTAAAATGATGAACAGTGCATGTAATACGTGATGGAGCAATATTCCTTTATTTAATTTTGCAATTTCAAGTTAAGAACATTTTGGTTAATGGAAGGTGAAGATAGTATTAAGGGGGGTTATTATTTGTTGGTGATTTATACAGTAACGGGATTGTATTATAAAGCACTGAGAAAAATTGACATGTTAAGTCTCCTTAACTCTCAGGCATTGGAAGATTGCCCTTGGTTCTTGTTGAATAATGCACATTGGCTGATATATACAAGGCACAAGATGTGTATAGATTCATTTAGAACTCCCAGGTGTGAGAATTTGAGTATGTTTTCAATGAAGAGTCTATTATCCCTTGGTAACTGAGAACATTACATATGAAAAATATGGCATCTACAATGAGTCATCTTAAATCCAGATAGAGCTGGCTGACCCTGCCAAATTCACCTTTCTGAGCTAATCATGGCCTTTAATGACCAGATTTTTTTTTTAATGGTAGCCGTTTCTCAGGTGCTGTAGTTAGATGTTTGCCCGGTAGTGATAATTTAGCAAGTTCCTATTAGAAATGTGGTGATGTTTTATAGCTAAAAAGCAGAATTAAAAAAAACCCCACACTCTTGCTGGTTGTATTATTTCACCATTTATAAGAGAACTCATCTAGTAGACTCTTAAATTCCCTAGAGCAAAGATTTTTACAGTTATATTTGTAATCTGTCATTCAGACCAATGGGACACAGTAGTCCATAAACAACAATAACTGAACGCCAATTCATTTCAGATTATAGGCTGAATAAGAAATTCAGTCTGCAATTTTGCTTTCTAGGCATAGTTACGTAAGACTTTATATGGTGATTAACATTATAGCAGTAAAAATTTTAATGTGATCCCATGTCAGGAAAATATCTACGGTCACTCTAAACCAAATGCCTCTGAGGACTTTCTAGATCTTTATTTACTAATGTAGTGCTGCTGTTTTATTCTGACAAACCTAGTTAACATATTAATCCAATAGCTGAAAAAATATTCTTTCTCCTAAAATCTGATATAAAAGAATAAGTGCTTTCAAGGCTGCATCAGCAACACATATTATCTAGCATGGAGACAGTGCTGTTTTATCAGAAAAAGAAGGCATAGTTCTGTGATAGTAATTTAATCTATTTCTAAAACACATAAAGATAAAGGATAGTGAAAGTCTGAAGATGAAGATAGTGAGAGTTGCTGAAGCTCAGAATGCCAGAACTTCAACACTGAAAGATAAGCAACAGCCTTTTACTCTTTAGGTGTGTTACATGAGGATGCCTATCAGAATGAAAAACCAATGAAAAGTTATATTTTCAGCATTTTATTCTAATTTTTATTATTGCTTTGAATGCTGCTCTCTTTAATTATGGCAACAGATGTTGGCAGTACTGTACAATATGTGTCTGCAGAATATGTGTTCTCTCACATTTTGTTCTTGCAGAGAGTGAGACTTGGATTTATTTTTATTTAAAATTAAATAAAGAAATTTATAGGATGTTCAATAACTGAATTCTTGAAAAGTCTCCTCTCAAGGCATTGGAGAGGTTCACAGTTCAAACGCACTGTGTAATGTCAAGGGAAGTATAGATTCTTCCTTTTGCTCTTTCTCTTCTTGGTGATGTAGGGACATCTTTTGAAGAAAGAATAAGTGACAGAGAAACACATGTATGTTTTAGCTTGCTCAAAAAATAGTCAAACATCTGCCATTCAGTAATACCACCATATGAACTGCAGTCAACTATGGATTGTCCCTATCAGGAAAATAGAGATATTTATTGAGGAAACTCACAGAATATGCAAGCTTTGGTCTGGCCTAGTACTTTTTCTTCCTTCATCTCTCATTTTGTACATGACTATACCTACACACATGCTACGTACCCCAGGCCAAAAGCTGAAATGAAATGATGGTAATGTAGAGATATGGACTCTGGGCAGCATTAAAAAAAATCCTGTGTGCCTGTGAAATCCAGATTCCCTTTTCCAGTGAGATCTGGGGAATGACAAGTGACTTAAAGACAGTATTTAGGCTTCGCTGCCCTGTGTGCCCTCTTCTGAGGGCGATGCTATCTGAAACATCTTCCACTCCCTTTCCTCCCCACTGACTTTCCTTCATCCCTTCTCTCTCCTGTCTCTCTCTGTCTCGTTGCCAAAAAAAAAAGCCTGATGATCTGAAAAATAATCTGAACTATTTTTTTCCATCTGTATCTGTTCCCTGATGTGTCTCCCAGTGTGATCACACACAGCTGTACCGCCATAGGGCTAGGAGAGGGAGTGATTGTAGTTGGGTGAAGTAGATCTGCCACCACGTGTGAGACCCTGGCCTCAGTCATTTTTACCATTTCTCATCTTAATCTCACTCCGACAATTAACTCATCAGCTACTGACACCATGTCTCCTGTCGTTCTTGAGCAGTTTTCAACATCCACAGAGTTTGAACCTCTACTTGGAGTCAGGAAGGTGCTGCCCGGTGAGCTCTCACAGAAGCAGGCTACAGAAGGGCTGCCATGTAAAGCAGCTGGAAGTCGCCAGTGCTGTTGTACACTCTGAAGGATGTTTGCCCATCGGGGCACAAGCGGAGAGGTTTGTGAATGACAGTGAATATCAGCGCTGTGGCCTTCCACATTGTGGGCAGCAATATTTGGTTCCTCAAGGTTTCCTGGGCTGGTGGCTGCCTGGCCCTAGTTATGGTCTGGAAATGCTGCACTACTTCAGCTCAGCCTGTGCGTGTTTTGCCCCATATACAGTTTAAGGTTTTATGTTCTCTATCAACATGTCTGTTGCTATTTGTTGATCTTATACCTTCAGACATCTCCTTCTTCTCTCTGTGCCATGTGACGACATAGAGGAGCCCCAGTGTGAATGAGAAGAGTGACACAGTGAGCATAACAACAGATGAGCCAGGTCTCTTCTGGTCAAGATGGATGCACAAAGTAAGCTAGAGCACATCTGTGCGTGAAGATCTCCCAGCTTGCCCTGACCCAAGCTGGTAAAGGGTATTGTGTCTATGCTTCACCTTGGGGGTCATCAGCCCAGGACTGAACCTAAGATATGAAGTCCTTACTCTTCCTCTTCTGCTGTGCAAGGCACCCAGTTGTGAACAGTCTCCTTAAGATAAGTTTCTCATGTGAGACATCTCCCTCAGCCTGCCACACCTCTCCTGTTCTCCTGTGTCCTGCACATGCCCTGTGCTGCTGCCCGTCAGTCCCCACCGTGGGCAGCAGCAGGGCTGTGTCCCTCCTGAAGGGGGGGAAAAGTTGGTGTTTGTCATTCTCCAAGCTTGGCTGCTGCACTGGAGCTGGCTGGTGAGACCAGCCTGCATTTCAGCTCCCAGAAGCCCCAGCCACAGAAGGAGCCCTGACTGATTTGTCGCTCTTGAGTCACTGCTAAGCGCTGAGGTGACCGAAGAAAACTTCAGTACCCATCTGGGGACTGGCTGGCAGCTAAATGGCAGCCTTGAATATACCGTTAGCATATAAATGGTAGCTTTAGGTGAGCAAAATGATCAATTGGTGTCAAACTGGCTTTAAGGATAAGTTCTCACTTCTTCCTGGTGAAAGCCAAGACTCAAAGGTGAAACTTCTGTCATGAAAGAAAAGACAGGGCCAGAGACTGCCCACAGGGAACAGCTGTTGGCTCACAGAGGGATGTAAAATGTATTTTTCCCACCCACTCCGTTTCCTCCAAGTCAATGAAATTAGAATCTGACCCTTTTGGTCTGATAACGTTTGAAAAGGAGTCAGGCTTGCCAAAAACCTCTGCTAACGCACCAAAGGAAAAGGAAGCAAGTCATAAAACATGTTTTGGATCAAACAGTAACATTCTGTTGCCCACATCTAAAACACGGTGGAGGGAACACAGTGCTGCTTTGGAGTATGACTAGGGACATGAATCATGATATTAGCTCAATATTTGCCCAAAGAGTATAAACCACTAGGATTCAGGCAGCTAAACTTTGTTTCTAAGAACTGCACAAGGAAATGTGTATACTGCAGCCTTCTTTGTCTTAACTGTCCAATTCCAAGGCTTTCCCTATACTCCGAGTAATTTTTTGTGTTCTTCTCCTTCTTTTTGAACAAGGAAATTCTAGAAATAACACGATAATTAAAGAAACACTCCACCTCAGCATAACCATTGTCAGAATAACCAAAATTGACATTGCAAACAGATCTTTTTAATGCGGATTTAGCACTAGACATCAAAAGAGTGATGATTGGTGCCTGGTAAAGCTGGCTCAAGAAGAATTTGGTCAGCCTAGGGAAGATCATGTGGAGTTGTGTGAGTCATTTGACTGACTCTGAAAAGTGGAGTATGGGGTGGGTTGGCAAGTGGTTTGCTTTATGGTGATGAGACGAGAAGATAAGGGGTTTATGTTGTCTGTGTGATGGCCCTCTGGTAATTTGTGACACTCTTGGATGCTTCAAACTGAATCTGAGACGGGACAGTGTTTCCAGCAATCCTAATTTATCAATCAAGCTTTGAAAATGTCCTGGCAGGTGGGATTCATGATTTATCTGAACAACGTAGTGCTCTGTGTTGGTTTTGGCAGCCTCCCAGCTGGCCAGGTGGCAGGCACCTTCTGGCAGACCAGCTCTCCAATGTGTATTTCCAGCCTAGTTCCAGTACCTGTTGCCTCCTGCCCCAGTGGCAAGGCAGAAAAGGCCAGCAAGGGCATAACCGAGAAATGAGTGGAGTCAAAAGAAAGTCTGAGAGATGTGAAGGCAACTGGAGATTCTGCAAAGCAAATGTTACAGGGACATGGAGGATACTATGAAAGGACTTAGGGGATATGTTGTGGTGAACTTATGATACTGGAAGCAGAGTGGGGTTATTTCGGGTGGAAGAGGAAAGCTGTTGGACGTTGAACTGCAGGAAATCAAGGTTCAGTAGCTCTGCTCCTCAGGGAGCAACTTGTCTTTAGAGCTTGACAGTATTCCATTGTGGTTAAATGTGTCTGGAGGGATTGGTTTATTGCTATCATGATATATGGATCTCTTACAGATACTTATCTCGGAGGTTGTGAAGGGGTTCAGTTAGCAATGGCAGGCTATAAATGGGGAGGAGAAGGATGTCAAGCTTAACAGCAGGGAGGAAGGAAAACTAAAATAATAAATATTGATTTGGAGCATGTCTTTTATTATCTCCAAGTGAACAGGAAAATGCTATAATAATGTGATCTTTATGTGAACCATAAATTATCCACGTGAAGCTTTTCTGCATTGGCGTTGACTAATCAACGAACGATTCTGGGGAGCTGTTTGCTATACTGTTCATTCAACAGCTTGAGTTTGTTATCATATTTCATTGTATTCCTGTAGGCTGTACATTTTTTATTAGTTTATAGTAATTTGTGGGATGCATGCCCTGGACTCAAGGAAATCGCTTGTACCAGATGGTTTGAATCAGTAAGAGCCTTGTCCTAAGTTCAGTGATCCTTCGATCTGTTCCCTATTGCCCCATGTTGTATAGCTGAAGAAAGTAAATCCTGAGAATAACAGACATATTACAAAGTTAAAATCTTTTATGTGAATCCAGACAATATACTGAAAGTGAATTGTAAAGCTAAACCAAGCATTGGATATGCAAGTTGAGTGCTGCATTAACCTCTCTGTGAGAGACGTTTTTGGAATAACAAATATAAATTTTTGCATCTGAAATTTATTTGGACTTCATCCCTCTCTGACATCACTTTTGTGGGTGACCAGGGGATTTGTGTATGGGTAAGCCTAGTGAATTTACTGTTACCATGAATACACATGAAACACTTCCAAGGGTGGAGGGCAGGAGGAAAGCAGAGTGGTGTCCATGGCCTTCAAGAAAGGCCGTCTTCTCAAGAAACCTGATACAGCATTGGAACCAAAATGAAGGCATGGGATGCACCAGGAGCCCTGTAGAGGACACAGGTCCTTGGCCACATGGTGCCACATGGCAGGTGTGCGTATAAGGTGTGCAACGCAGTTTGCTTTCCTGCAGGTGCTTTCCTGTGGACCATGTCCCTCCTCTCACCCCCATGAAATATGGGACACCCACCGAACACCACTTCCTTCCTGGGACCTGTAGGCTCCCTCCCTAGTTAGCCTCATCTCCTCACATGCCCCCATGAGAAGCAGACAGTTTGTGACTAGGATGGGGAGGAGAGAGGGCTAGGACTGTCTCAGTGCTGTGTTAGGGGGGCCAGCACCTCTGCAGCCTTCCCAAGGAGACCTGGGGATGTGAGGCAACCTGAAGGATGCTCCGCTGTGCAATGTTTACCCCGTGGTCTGCCCTGAGCCCCTCTCTGCCAGCTGTGGTCAGCATGACCAGCAGTTCTGCATGAAGGACCTACATCCATCTTTAGTACAGAAAAAACTTCTTCATTTTATTTTATTGATCCCCCTTTAAAAACTTAATGAATTAAGTTAACAAACTGACATCCTCCACTCAAAACCTCATATAATAGAGATGCAAAATGGGCCCTGACCCATTCTATCCTTTCCCTCCGTCACAGGCTGAAGCTGGGAGCTTCCTTTTAACAGGCAGTCTCCGCTCTCCTGGACATGCAGCTTAGGACTGCATTTCTCCATGTTCAAATAGAGGTGCTAAGGTTTCAAGACATAGGGATTATAGATGTGGACATCTCATTGCTTCAAATTCATTAACAAAGCCACACTATTTTTGTTTAAAAAGTGTTCTTCAAATGGAATAACATGAAAAGGAAAGTAAGATTTATTGTCCAAAAAACATTCCCTAAGGAAAAAAATGCTTAATGTGGCAACTCGTAATTCCTTAATATGTAGGTCAGATGGAGGAAATGTAAGTGACGGTATGAATACCAAGTTTTTCCTATTCTAGAATCAAGAAGGAAAAGTCATCCAAAGAGCCAGTGCAGATGTTCACCATGTGGTCACGTGTCTTTTTTTTTGTGGTCTGGTGAACAGACCATATAGCTAGTATCAATACTTTAGGACATAATCAGATGTCAGTGCCTTAGCTGCATATATTGAAGTAGATGTATTTAAGTTATTTGTGTCTCTTAGAGCTGTTATTTCATGCTACCTGCAGAAAGGCATGGTGGTTTGAGGGTACATCTATTATGGTAGTTATTTAAGTGTAAGCCACCCAGTTACATTTTTGTTCCATTTCCATTTTTTTGGAAAACTTTTCTTCAGATTCAGCAATTATAGTGCTATTCTGAGATAAGCCTAGACAGGTCTTCTTAAGTCTGGGGTATTTTCTTATTTGTTTTGGTTCCTCTTCTGTCCTACAGGTTTTGGGCAACAGGCTGACTGAAGTGATGCACCTTCACACGCTTACAAGCATTTACATGTGATCTGAAAAAGGAATTTGTTTACATTTTCCAGTTCAAAATTCCAATTTTTTGCTTATTCAGCACAGGCTGCGAGGCTCAGGCCCCCTCTTGAGTCTCTGTGGGAAGTTATCTGTATGTGGGAGGTGGAAAGTGCATTCACTTCTGCTTGAGTTGCCTGAATTGTGTAAGTAAAGTCCTTCTTGGGCAGTAGCTATTTGTGAACTGCTGCAGACCTCTCTCCCAGGTCGACCAGAGGCAGAAGGGAGCAGAGAAGTGATGAACTACATGAGGGAAAGAAAGCACGGTGGTCACACAAAGAGTCTGGCAACAGATCCAAGATCTGGCGCCAGCCCAAGCCTGAGAGGCCATGAATCCCTTCTGTTTGAAGTGGAAAACCCTGCTACCACAGCAGAAACCAGCTATTATATTCGTGTTCCTGGTTTCAGCTGGGATAGAGTTAATTTTCTTCCTAGTAGCTGTTTTGGATTTAGTATGAGATTAATGTTGATAACACATATTGCTTAAGTTGTTGCTAAATAATGGTTATATTAAGTCAAGGACTTCTTTCAGCTTCCCATAGAAGCTGGGAGGGAGCATAAGCAGGATGAGCTGGCCAAAGGAATATTCCATACCATAGATGCCATGCTCAGTATAGAAATTGGGGTTGGCTGGGGAGGAGGAATCCGTGATCATTGCTTGGGATGGGCTGGGCGACTGATCACTGGGTGGGGAGCAATTGTATTGGATCAGTCTTGTTGTATATTCTTGTACCATTTTTATTATTAATATTATTATTTTCTGTTCCATTACTATTCTGTTAAACTGTCTTTGTCTCAACCCACAAGTTTTTTTTTTTTTCTTTTTCTCCCTCTTCTCCTTACCCTACTGAGTGGGGCAGGAGGGGACAGTGAGTGAATGGCTGTGTGGTCCTAGTTGCCAGCTGGGGTTAAACCACGACAGAGGTTAACACAGACAAAGATTAAAGCTAATTTACTGCTGCAACGTTGAATCGCATCATTAGCAATAATAAAAAAAAAAAGTGTGTTTTGTTTTGTTATAGACCATTTTTTTGTATCTATGAATTTCCGTTTATACTATTTCTTCTCTCAACTTTGTGAATTCTTATATTTTTCATTCTGTTTATTGGTCTGTGAAATCTGTGTGCATGTGTGACTATCTTATGGTGTAGTTTGCATATACTATGCTGCATGTGCCAAGAGACATGCTGATGGAAGACTTTGAACATGAAACACATTTGAAGGGCCTGAGCTTGCATGATGTCATGATGCGTGGAAATCAGATCCCTGTAAGGTCTCTCAGGTTAGATGTCTAAGATGAGGGCACACACAATCAGTGACCACTTTAAAAAATATATCCTGCATTAAGAGGAGATAGTGTAGGAGACAAATTATGGGGCTTGTGTAAGGTGTTTTGCTTTATTAGAGCATTGCTGCTTTGAGTATTCAGAAAGTGTATTTTCTACTGATGCTCATTGCTATTGGCACTCCAATGCAAATAACCAGCACCTGCCACAGTCAGGATTTTTTCTGAATGTTGTTCTATCTGACACTACATAGTTTTTTCACAAGGAATTTTTGTAAACTTTTAAAATACAAAAATCTGATTGCTTTGAAATTTTAACAGTGTCAAATATTTCTTTGCGACTGGGTACAGTAAAATGAAGGTTGAACAGGCACCGCTGCCCACACAAGCAAATTTTTTTTGCCTTTTCAGGTGTTTCTGCTGCTGGTTGCTATTAAAACTGAAAACTCTTTCTGGTGCTTGAGGTGTGAGACAGAGGAGGGACTGTTTCATTTTTCGTTTTCATAGGTGAGGAAATTTCAAATATTTTTGAAGAAGGAAAATGAAAAGCAAAACCAGAACAATTTTGCTATTATCAATATTGCTGTATCAGTTTGAAAGAGGAAAAGAAAAGAGAAAGTCTCTCTGTGCATCTATATCTTGATTTTGGCAGGTTTCACATTTGATTTTTTTTTTGTGAAAGATTCTGATTTGCAATAATAGCAATTTTTCTTTGAAATCCAAATCTTAATTTTCAGATAGTTCTTGGAATAAATGTGTCTTGGTTTTTGGAAAAAAAGAATCCCTTCTAGATATGGAGTGAAATGTCTTTTGCTATCTAAAGAATTCTAAATTTGGACAGTTAAATTAGAAATTACTAATAATACAATAATTGATTGTATGTCTTTGATTCCATCAATCTCCCCTCTCTGAACTATGAGAGAAAATTAACTAAACTTGTTTGTTAGTAATAACTACCTTGTGCCTATTCCCGTAAGCCAAGACTGTCATCTGCAGACATGAATAAAGACTTGTTAACGTTATAGTCACTGAATTTCAAGGAAATTTCTTGCAATGTGTAAAAGTAATCATGGACAAATGTGTTTGCAGATTGGGACTGTAGTCTCACACAAATATATAATGCAGTTTCCAGGTGGTAGCTATCTGATATTATGTCTATTTTTGTTTTAACACAATGAATACTCAGCAGCAGAGTAATACTGCTCACTGCCTTTTCCTTCTAATATTGTTCATGGCAGAAATCCAATTTATACAGTGCAAATAATCATTATTTCCAAGAGGATGAGGATCTTTCCTGGCAAGAGCATAACCAATGTCTTCTACTCCTGCTTGTGTCATTCATGATATTTCAGTGATGTGACTTAGCATATAAAATCCATTACCCATAGAAGGATGGTGTAAGGGGGTGGGGGGTGGGGAAAGAGAAAAGAAAACAGGGAACCTACTGCCTAGTGCTGCGAGGCACAGGGAATTAAAAGCAAATAGCAAAGCATGTGGATAAATCTGACAAGGAGGCTTAATACACTGAAGAAGCAGTAAGAGCTTGTGGCCCTGGGGAAGAGCACTGCAATCGGTGTCCTGGTGGCATCGTTCAGTCCCCGCACATCATTGCTGGGGAGTTCACTATAGTTAAACAGCACTTTTATGAGGAGCTTGCCACAGTCCCCAAGCCCTTTCCCAGGTCGCTTTTGATGTATGAAGAAAGGACTTGAGCGGCGATCCCTTTCTCACCTGGAAGGCTGTAGGGACTTAGTGCCAAGCGCAGCTCTTCAATTGTCTTTTGAAAAAAGACTCCAGCAGGATGCTAAAACAAGAGCGTGTTTTCATCACTGACTTCGCAAATGGGAGTGACTCATGTGCCATCTGTTTTGTCCCTCCACGCGATCATATGCGCTCCCTGTTTGTGCTGGTTAATATACTTGCCATCTATTAAAGGGAGAGCAAACTTTGGAGCAGTCAAAACAAACATGCCTGAGAAAGGCTGAAGTTTTGAAAGGGCCTAGTTGGAAGTACACTGCCACTATCGCTTTCCAATGAAATGTGCAGTTCTGGAACAAGGACATGTTTGATGACAATGCACTGAAATCCACTGAGAAGGGGACAGGGATTTTGGCATGTCTGAGGCAGGTCTGTATTATGTAAAACAGTGACTGTATTAGCTCCAGAGTGTATTAAATGTACCACATCATGCCTGGGCTGGCAAACTCTGCTGCTCTGTGCTCCTTGTCACAGCTCAGTGGGGTACAGAGGTGGCTGTCCTGATTTGGAGCCTGAGTGGGATTCCTCAGCCTGGAAGGGAGAGGTCCAACCAGGAGTTATGATATAGTATTGATTTGTGAATAGTACGGAGGAGATGAGCTGGGTCTGCTCAGAGCTGCCCAGAAGAGGCCCTTCCTCCAGTGCGAAAACTGGGAAGGGTGTCAATAAATGAAAAGTGGCAATTGGCAGGTTCAGAAAAGCCCAGGAGCTATTTTTCTACCCAGCACTTAGCTGAATGGTGGAATTTGCTGCAGGATGCTGAAATCTTATCTGGGATTATAAGGTGCTTGAATAAATGAATGGAAAAAAATTTCCATCAAGAGCACTGAAATACAACGACAGCACCTCTGGCTCATTCTGCAGTGGAAACTCCACATGATGTTGGCGCTAAAACTTGGACCCTGAAATCACTAAGCTTTATACCAGACTGAAAAAACTAATGCCAGGATAAACTGGAAAACTGGATTATTGGTGTCTCAGCCATTCATACAAGATGGTAATAACACCACCTGAGGAGAAGGGATACGCTGGAGAGAAGCCAGAGCATGGCATGCTCTACCCATTTCCTAGACATTGTATGAAACGGCTATAATATGATGGCGACAGCGCTTACTAACAGGACATTAATAGATAGTATCATTGGAGGAAAATCAGTAACATCTTGGGGTCTTCTTAAGCATTACATCATGACAACAGGCAAAAAGCATAAACAGGGCCAAGGAATGACTTACAAGAGCACAGCCTGCCCAAGGAGCTGCCTTTCCTCAACAATCTCCTTCTTTCCCCTGGTTCCTCGCTGTCATATGCTTGTAAACTATCCCTCCCAGGTTTTAAGATTTTATGCACAAGTGTATTGTGACAGAAGTGCAAGACATGCTGTATAAATGGGTGAAAAATGCATCTTGAGTTGCCTGTGGTTTCAGGTCATCCCCAGTGGGCAGCCTAACTCTGTCACATATGACGCCCCAGAAGGAGCTCACGGCTCTGGTGACGTAGTTTCAGCCTCCCAGATGAAGCCTAGACACAGGCCAGGATGTGTCACCGTCTTGCTCTAACTGGTTTATGCTTCTCCTTAATCAGTGAAAACGTTACCTAGCTAAATGAGAAAGAGGAACAAACTGTACCTATCACTAGAAAATCTCCCTCGGAAACAGTTTCCAAACATATGCATTAGGTAATGAGTCTGTTTCCCCGACTATGTGTCACAGCACTCAGTGCTATTCTGGTTGTATAGCCAGCAATACAGCAAGCTGGCATCGCTTTTTAATACGCTCGCTCCCGGGCTGCTCTGAAGCAGTTGTTCTGCATATTCTCAGGCTGCTTTGGTGAGAAACCACAGTTATGCCAGGCAGCTTCTGTCAGCCCCATGCCATGCTTCTTAATGGAGCACGATTCTCAGCTCTTCTCTAGTTTTTCATTTTTACCTTTCTGATTTCTAGCTCTTGTCTTTTTGCAGAGCGGTGTGAGACCCTTTGTAACGGGGAGAGGCGCAGAAGCCATGCCAGTGGCCCTCACTGCGATTCCCTGCCAGCGACAGCAGCCACAAATGCACAACGGTGCAATTCAGTACAAGTATGAATGCATTCGGAAAATATGCCCAAGGTGTTGTTCAGGAAGCTCATCCTTCTGCTTATGAAATCTCCGAGAGCTTCTTGTGCATTGCATCAGCTTTCCCAACAGTTTACAAGTCTTCCCCTCCCCCCCTCTGGAAACATTTGTCACAGTGGATTATTTTATTCAGTAGAATGTTAATACTTTATTTGGCTAAACATGCATAATTTGGGGAGACAGGTGAAGTGATGGATTAATCATCAGGCTTTTGACTTTCACTCTTGTTAGCTGCAGTTTTAAATGTTGTTTATTTGAAATTACAGTGTGTATATGATGTCTAAGTGGAAGCTCTTTACATATATAAATTAAAGCTGCTTTTGCTGTTGGTAATAAGCTAGAGGCTTGATTTAAAATCTGTCATTTTCTCTCATACCTGGATGTTCAGAAAGACTTATCACAAATAACCCAGTGGTAAAGGTACAGTTACCACAGAGGCAATAACGTTCTCCTTCTGCTTTCGATGAATGTCTCTAAGTCCTGACCTACAGAACCTCTCCTGCTTGCTGTGGGAAGGTGATTACAGCTGGATGCACACCTCACCTTTGGCATCTATTAAAGTGTCTAACACTGGCAGTGTTTATTGTGATAGCGGATTTGCACCATGGCTTTCTGTCAGCCACGCGTTCTAGCAAAAGGCCCCATCATCCTTGAAGGCAGCCCAGCAGAAGCGATACCTGGCCACTGTCAGCCTGAGGCTGAGCTTGGGAAGCTCCTACCACCCTCTTGCCATTTTCTTGAGCCTTCCAGCCCACTTGATGTTCAGATACTTGACACATGAAACTGCACCTTGGCGCTGGGAGAGGAAAGCTATGTTCCTGGCTTTGCCCTTCTCCGTCACTTTTGTGAGCCTGATCTGCAGACCAACACTGCCAGACTGGGCTGCACAAGAGTTCCCCGAGAAAAAGTCCTGCTTCCCTGCTGAGGGAGGTTTGCTAGTTCCTCTTCTGGAAAATTACAGACATCTGGACCCATGGCTACGAGTCTTTGGCATAGAAATAAATTGAATCCAATTTTGCTGCTCTCCTTGGGTAGGGAAATCACCCTTTATACAGCTCACAGCTGTCCCAAGTCACCTTCCTCAATATCTATTTATAGATTTTATGCTGAAGACATCTCAGCTTCAAAAGAAATTCTTCTTAGGTAAGAATGCAGCATTGTCTGGGAAAATAGGGGTACTCCTGCTTTGAATTTGTGCTGTGGAGGAGAGAAAGGTGAATTTTTTTTTCAGAATAGCAATTGAAACAAAAGAATGGAAAGATATTCGCCTGATGCTGGGACAAAAAAGGTATATATAAGGATTCTTTTGTCAAACTGAAATGCTCTATTTAAACTAAAAGGAGATTTTTTTACTTTGTTTTCAGACTATTTAATCCTTTTAACCTTTTTCTGCTTTAGATTTTGTTTAGATAAATAGTGTCTTTTCAGAGGAATTGTTTGTTTTGATGTCAGAACATGTAGGTATTTCTGAAATGAAACATTTATTAAGCAGCATCCAAACACAATGTTTTGACGCGATATTGCCAGTATTTTCAAGCTCTATTTCACAACAAATTTTTTAGTTCCCAGGGATATTTTGCCCAGTTGAGGCAGGGGCTGGTCTGGGTCAGGCGAAGACAATAAGCAGAAAATAATTCCTAAAAGAGTTAGAGACAAAAGGGTATTTTGAGAAGCAAATCCTTCTTCCATGAACCAGTGCTGGAGGGAAGCAGTTGATTGAATGGTCTTTAGTGACGGTGGATGGTGATGATGCTCTTCTATATTCTACTCTTGGGAACTCGTATTTCTTAACTTTCAGATCTGGGAAGTATAAAAAAAATCACGTGTTGTTAATTGGTATAGTAATTTGGTGCATAGTTATTGGTTGCCAGAGATATGTGCTTTTCATTTAAGGGTTCTAACCTTCCAATTTCATTTGTGATTGCCCTGTTTAGAGGTGAAAGCCATGATGTCTCTTCTCAAGCCTGGCCAGCTCACAACACTGAAGATGCACCCTGCCTGCCAGAGTATAACCATCCTTGGGAAATACAATTACCGTAAACAAGAAAAGAAAGAAAGCATGAGGAAATCATGCTCAGCCTCACTGCAGCTCAGGGGCATGGCGCTGCAGCAGCCTCAGCACCTCTAGCAGTGTATAGCTTGGCTTTATGCAGCCACCTTAGTTTATGTCCACTTCAGCCTGTCTTTAACAGGAGAAACTCTGGAAAACAACATTTTCGGCAGTCGAACAGGAGGAGATAAAGACTTTCCAGCGTTTGTCATCTGATAGTAAGTAAGTAAACAGGTTGGCAACAATATCTACGATTATCTCCTCTCTGCTTGGGACTGTGTTATATTTCAGCTGAGCTTATGACAGAAGAGAAAAGGTTGTGTTTATCTTTTATCTTCAACTTTCACATTGCTGGTTGTCTGTGATCTGAGACACTGCAGTGCTTGTAGCTGGACCAGGCTGGAAGTTGTTGGGGTCCAACAAAGGACTTCTGGGGAGTCACATCGTTGTGAGGCCCCACGCAGACTGTGCCACAGCATACGAGCATCACCTCCGAGGCAGCTCAGATGGCTCTTTTCCAGAGCGTGAAGTTTGACCCTGCCGTCAATTGCCTTCCTTGGCAGAATTTCTTCTAAACCGCCTTGTAACTGCCTTTCTCTTCCTGAATCACTGTTGCAATTCTTCATAGCTGTCTGTGTTTAGTTTGTATTTATACAGCTTTCCTGCACTGAATAACCACCATTTTGTATTCATTATTGGAACACAATCAGGAAAAGAATTGGGGAGAAAAGGAATCGGCTGTGAAATTATCTATTCATAGCATCGGGTTCCTGTATTTGCCAACAAGCTTTTCACTTGCCTAGGTAAAGGTATTTTATCCTACTAATTCTTGTTTGTTTTCTTGCATCGAAATCCTGTTTTCCTTCCTTCCTTCATCTCTTCTGTTTATGTAATGTCCCTCTTGTAATTTACTGCATTGAAAGAGGAACTGCTCAAGAGCGGTTTTGCCCTAGCCTGAGCCTCTGTACTTTTTGGAGGACAGGATTTGTTGGGTAAGTGGATTAGCATTTCTCTTTTTTGCCATCCAGGGCTGCACCAAATCGCTACTAAAATCACAAGAGATAAAATCTTCGTCAGTTAAAACTACATATTTTTGGTGCTGATGCCTTTTGCATAACACACATTTGGGAGCTCTAGGTGTTAACTGGAGTTCGAGAATTTTATCGGATTTATTTTCAGATTTATAATAAAGGGATGGACTCCATTTAGGAAGCAAGTTTTTTGTCACCCGGCAATGGCCTGTTTGTTGCTGTGCACAAGAGGATTTTAAATCTGTGCTTTAGAAGATAAGAATGAATAGAAATTCTGCTGATGGTGCTCCCTTTGGTTCCAGGATTGTGTCCAGACGTCTGAGCTGTAGAAACGGGGAGATAGAAGCCGATCGATGACTTTGTTTCATGACCCACTTCAATGTGCAGCATTTCGAGTAAAACCCTAGCTTCTCGCTACGTTACTCCTGTTTCACATCTGCTTCCGGGCCTCACTTGCATGCTGCTCTTAGCCTTGCTACAGGAAATGCGTAGCAGCAGTGTTGATCACAAACACTATTACGGACCCTTTTATTTAACCAAGAACAATTGCAAAATGGGACTGTGTCTGCCAGGCAAACACACGGTCCAGGTCAGAAGTAGGTTAATTAAAAGGAGATAAGCAAGGCAGGAAGTCCTGAAATAGATAATATTAGTTGGAATGATCTTGACTTTGAAACTTACTTAATAGTTTTCCTTTCCAGACAGTTTATTTCTTTTCTAAATCTTATTCTTTTGGGCAAGGTAGAGAGGAAATGTGATTAAATGAGATTAAGTGGCACTTAATTAATGTTTTTTGTCTTTCCAGCTGTATGCCTGCTACTTTTTGCCTTTAAGTCAGCGCTCTTGCATTTGGTGGGGACATAACAAATAACCAAATGCAGTCCAGTGAAAAGTGCTCCGTGTGAAATTTCAGAATTGTGGTGACACAGGATGCAGCAAACTCACATTTAACATAGGTACAAGACTCTGTGTGCTAAAGCATGATCCTGTGGATTTGCTTGAAGTTCCTAGAGTCAAGGCAATGGGAGAGGGGTGTGACGGAAGCCTGCAGCAACTTGGTGCATTTTGCCTGAGAAGGACAGGAGGCAGCACTGAATCTCTCCCAGGTCCTGCTACACCTTTTTCATGGGCAGGATCTGTGCTTGCAAATCCACAGCCAAAAAGTTACCTCTTGGCTTATGCAGGCACCCAGGTCTTGTTGATCTTATGCAGCTTAAACTCACTGGTTACAGTGGTAACAAGTCCTCTTCATCTTTCTTGTTGCACAGAGAGAACATTTTTCTTCTTCTACAAGTGGGACATCCCCTTACTTTGATGACGCACCTAACTGCTTGGAGATGTGGATGGACTATACAGGTCATTACAGAAAGCTATTAGCAAAAATAATTTCCAGAGCATATATTCAGGGGGATGCAGCACGTGAGCAGCAGCCAACTGTGGTACAGGGGTGGGGATGCAAACAGCAAAGCATGCGGTGCACCCCGCATCAGGGTGTCAGGACACTGAAGAACACCAATTCACAGTCTTATCAGACCTGACATAGTCTTGTCAGCAAATAGCTATCCTGACTGGGATGTCAATACTCTCTGAATTGCATAGGCTTAGTTAGTCCCCCTGAGACAATGAAGAGACGCCTGATTGCCAAATCCAGCCTTCCTTGCATTGTAGATATTTCAAACTTGAAGTTTAGATTGGAAAGCTATTACTCCCTCAGCCACATAAAGATGAAGAAAAGAATTTCTTTTCTCTAGAAATCAGATCCTCTATGAGATGAACTTCCCATGACTTTTTGGCAGTAAGAGGTATGTTTTTTGCTGAGCTCTATTCCTTCACATATTGACTATACTTCCTATGAAATTACAAATACATTTAACATGAAATTGGCCAGATTTCACTATCAATTTTCTAATTTTTGCCTTTGGAGAAGGATCGCACAATGCTTAGTGATTGGGCAATAGAATGACAGAAGAAATTCAATGTCAATAGATGCAAAGTGATGCATATGGGGAAAAAAGCACCATAGCTTCATGCAGAATGACAGTTTCTAAATTAGCTTCTAATGTTCAGGAAAGACATCTGAGAGTCATTACTGCTAAGTCCCTGTGAAAATCAGTTCATTGCTCAGCGGTGGTCAAAAAGATTATTAGGAATTATTACGAAAAGAATAGAGAGCAAACAGAAAAATAATAGTTATGCTACCACATAAATTCATGATGCATCTGCATCCTGGATATTATGCAGTGAACTCATCACCACAGCTCAGAACGGAGAGCTGAAAGTGGCCTGAAACAGGAAGAAGCAGGCTCAGTGTATGGAGTGGCTTTTGTGTGAGGAAAGGCAAAATATACCGGGTATCTTCAGTTTGGGTAAGAGATGAAGCCTGATAACATCATGAATGGTAATGGGTAGTTGAGGAAAGAGATTAATTATCATTCTTGACAATATAAGAATAAGGGCTGATGAAATAATCATCTGGGCGTTTAAAAAGGGAGCACTTCATCACACAGCATGTGATGAAGTTGTGCAACTCATGGCCATGGGATATTGTGGAGAACAAGATAATAAATGGGTTCAGAAGCTGATGGCACAAATTTTCAGAGGATAGGGCCATAAGTTTCTGTTCAAAATGATGTTCAGGGTGAAAGCCCCAGCTCAGAAGTCACTATATCACTGATGACCAGAAGCTGGGAGGCAGGGGTGGGTCACTCAACTGTCTGCATTACTCCTCATGTGCTTCATTTGAGCATTTAAGCATTTACTTCTGACCACACTCAGGGATAGAGCCGAGTGAATCTTTGCTTTTCTGTATGATGACAGCGTGGCTTTTCTTCTGTTACGCTTTCCTGTCATTAAAATTTATGACTGAAGTATTTATTCATTTTTTATTTGTATGCTTTTCCACATCTTCCATCACCATATCATGTGGGTCACCTAAATGTATCAGTGAATTTGTCCCTCACAGCTCTTCAAAATGGCAGAGAAACAGCCCAATCCCCATTTACAAAGGGATCCTCACCCTGGGAAGAGTTTGCTGGGCTGGGAAGGGCCCTGAGGGACTGACAGCCGCCCTCCTCCTCCTCACACTCTGTGTGGTGCCCTGAAGAAATGCCCATGCAGCGCCTTGACATGCCAGCCCTGCCCCTGACAGCCCTCCCAGAACTGGCTGCCGCAGGGTTGCATCCAGACCTTATGACTAAGGCGCAGTGGGAGACGAAAATAAAACCCCTTGGTGTGGCAAAGCCCTCAAGTCCTTAGTCAACACTGAAGTGAAGCCTACGTGGTTTGGTCAAAGTCCAGCAGCACATCTGTGGAAGAGGTGGGAGCTGAATCCAACCTTTTTCTTGCTTGGATAGTAACCTGTAATTACAGTTGTCAGTGCAAGACACCTAATATATCCTTCTTCAATCTTTTTTTTTCTCTTGGTGTAACTTTTTCTTATATCCAGTGCGCTGTAATTCTGGGTTTTTCCCTTTATAGCAGTTAGTTTCTCGGCGTAGTCCCTGACCACAAATACTTTTGAGTGGAACATCTGGTTCTAATGTGCGCTCTAGAAATGTTACTTTCTGCAATATTCCGCTTTTCTCCCAAACGGTATTTCTCCTCTTGTGTTTGCCCAGAACAGCCTGTAAGCTGATCAATATCTGAAGCAACAAAGGATCCGTTTGAGAACAAAGACTTCAAAAGCCTTCAAAATGATTTCCCAGAACTCGGGGTGGTTGCAGGGGCGGTAGTTTGCAGCTCAGCCATGCACACGGGAACGCTGCAGGGCTGCCTTCCTCCTCTTTCTCCATACTGGCTTTCCCCACTGCTCCCACCAGTTACAATAACCGCAGAGCCAATCTCAGCTTGTTTCCTTCCTGGTGATCCCACCTAGCTATCTTCTCGGTTTTTTCAGTTCTCCTTCACTTCTAGCCAAGCCCATTCAAATGTTCAGAGAAGGAAATACTGCTACCCAGTTCCTTCTGTTGTTTCTCACTGCCGTTACAGCAGCCTTTTCAGAATTACTAGCTTAGGAGCCGTCCTGCGTTATGTGAGTAAACAAACCATCACCTACTTACAGGAGGAGTATTGCTCTGCATAAAAGAGGCTGTGTAAAATGGAGATACAGGACGAAGCAGGAAAGTTTAATATACTTTCAGGCATGGGAAACGTGAAAAGCCAGCTGAACTCCAGAGAAAACTGTAGCGTGCTTCTGGTATGTTTGCAATACAGATGATGTAAATAATATATGACTCCTGGAAGTAGTATAGGAATATATAAAATTTTATGTAGGGGAGCACTGCACACATATGAGAGATTCAGATGCGCTTACAAATCACAGGCTGGATGCCAAACAGTCCAATGGTGCCCACTGTAAAAGGGGCTCAGAGACTGAATTACTTAAGTAATTAAAGTTGATTGTGACTCACATGCTGAAAGGGTAAATTGTGCTCTGCCACAATCCACTAAGTTATTTAACTTTGGAAAAACAAAGCTCCTCAGTGACAGGGGAGGAAGACTTATTATTCCATTATTTTATCTTTATAAGCCAAGCCGTAGGCAAATATGATCATGCTTTTTAAGAGTTTGCCTGACCGGGGTTGTCTTACTGGCCAACCACTTCATCGTTACCATAAAGCATGGAGAAACAGAGCATGATTCAAACACAAGAAAAAAAATGTAGTTTAACCATTTAAAATCCTTTAGGGCTCTCGCCGTTAAGAGGTGAACGGATCTGTGCATGCTCTGAGGAGCCTGCTGCCCAGCCACGTCTGCGCTGGCAGCTGTGCTGCAGCTGTGCAAGGTGGGGCTTCCCCCGGTGAAGTGCTCCCACCCATCCCAGGGCTGGCACGGGAGGAGCGCTGGATGGAGGATCTGGGAGTTTGAGCCTTCAGGGAACTGAGGCTGAAACTCCACTCAGCTCCCAAGAGCCTGTCTCACAGATTTCTGTGTCCTGAGCACCTACTGGTTTACTTTCTGGAGCTAGAGCTTGCTTCTCCAACTTTGAGGCACATCTGGGCTCTGATCTTTTTCTGTTCAGCTGCCCTGTCTCTTTGTGCAGCCACTCTCCCAGGCCCCTCGTCTTCTTCATTAAAAACCAGAAGATGAAAGAGAAGGTCCCAGCTCAGCCCTTGCCTTCCACTCCCAATTCACCCTTTTTGTAGTGTTCCTCCCTCCTCTCGGCCCAGACAGTAGGCCTAATGCCTTTTTCAGTGTCAGAATCTGCAGCTATTCTTTTTTCATCTGCTCATCCATCCATTTAATGCTTAGCATGAACATGAATGTCTGCCATATGGGCCTGTCTCTTGATATTTTAATCTGGCCTGAGTTTTGGGTCAGTGATAAGCAATAAGAGCAATTACAAAAAAGTTTGTCACACTTGAAATAAAACAGAATTATTTTTTTTATTCCTCCAAAGCCACATTCCTAATATAGCTTCTTGGACACCTGAGAAAATGCTTACATTGAGATTTTCTTCTGACTGTGTTGAAGTGACACCAGTAGGACGGAGATTCCGTCTGTAATCATTTGCATGCTTTTGATGCTGTTGGCACGTATAGAGGAAACTCAATAGAGGAAAATGATTTGTGTTGCTGGAGGTCAATAGAAATTTCAATAATTTTACAAAACATGTCTGGAAAACTAGCTGGCTGGCATAGTCGCACAAGAGAGACCTTGGTCACCTTGCATAGCAGCCTCTTTGAAACTTCCCCAGAAACATCTCTTAGCTTGAAGCCTGGTCTTTGGTGGGTGTCTCATGGGTGCTGCATCTAGCCCCTGGAGCAAAACTGCTGCTGTTCTGTGCCACCACCTTCCCCTGCAGCTCTGGGGTGGCTGCAGGAAAGAGCTTTCATTGCCATGGAGGAAATCAGGGGAATTGGCTGAGAGAGCACTAAAGCAGCTGAGATGCCACATTTTGGTGTTTTCCAAGACTGTACGACCTTCTCTTCGATATAAATAATCCATCAGGCAGGTACAAAGCAGCCACTGATTTCATCTGCTGCTTTCTCAGGCAATCACAGGGACCACAACCCTTAGTCACCCACTTAGTGCAGTTGTGCGTCACTCACTGGACCTGGCCCTGGGGTCCCTGCACAACAGGGAAACCCCACGAGGAGTGGGATGCTGCCAGCACCTGACCAGGAAACGCTTCTCAGAAGTCAGAGGGAGCAGGTTAGAAACTGAAGCAATTTAATCACAGTCTTTTGTAAGAAATGCTGTGACAGATAATTTTGTCCCCCATTTATCAGAACATTTCTTTGATCTGAAAAGAAAAATCTCATTTTATAGGAAGAGTGTTTAATGGAAAAGGTATTTTGAACTCATTTAGACATAGGCTGCAAATTTTAATTATAGCTGAACACTTACGTTAACGCTTTTTAGTCATATTTTACTCCTCTGAAAGCGTGGCGGGTCTGAGTCAGCAGGATGCAGAGCTGACTCCTGCCAGGGAGGAGGCTGGGCAGGGCAGACTCTGCAGCCTCCAGATGTTGTGCGCTATTTTCTTGTCATTGTCCTTTTGTAACCCTCTTGGAGACTGAGTGATGCACAGATTAAGGAGATTTTTTTTTTTAGGAGGGAGAATCTAGATAACAAAAATGACTGGGAAACGTACAATTTCTGCTGGTCTGACTCAACAGCATCTGCTTTACTTAAAGAACTGAGAGATTATTGAAACAAGGCAGGTGTCCAGGTTTCATCGAGGAAAACATTTTAAGCTGTTTTCATAAGGAGGAATGGCGGTAAGAGCAAAGTTGGCTTATTTTGAAGGAAACAGTACAAATCAAAACAAACAAAACACAACAAAGGAGGAAGTGTGACTTTGATATCAGCTTTTAACTGTCCTTTCTGAGCAGAGTAGAAGGTTGGGGCTTTGGACATGTGCCTAAAAGACTGACATTCTGGAAGGAAAGGAAGTGAAAGAAAGAAGGAAACCTGCACCTGGGTACAGAAACGGTTTTGCCATGCTGGGGTAAAGGACAAGAAGCCTGGCCAGCAGGTCGAGGAAGGTGATTCTGCCCCTCTACTCCGCTCTGGTGAGACCTCACCTGCAGTACTGTGTCCAGCTCTGGGGCCCCCAACATAAGAAGGACACGGACCTGTTGGAGTGGGTCCAGAAGAGGGCCACAAAAATAATCAGAGGGCTGGAGGACCTCTTCTCTGAAGATAGGCTGAGAGAGCTTGGAGAAGAGAAGGCTCTGGGGAGACCTTATTGTGGCCTTTCAGTACTTAAAGGGGGCTTATAAGGAAGATGGGACACACTTTTTAATAGGGCCTGTTGCGATAGGACGAGGGGTAATGGCTTTAAACTAAAAGAGGGTAGATTCAGACTAGATATAAGGAAGAAAATTTTCACAATAAGGGTGGTGAGACACTGGAACAGGTTCCCCAGAGAGGTGGTAGATGCCCCATGCGTGGAAACATTCGAGGTCAGACTGGATGAGGCTCTGAGCCACTTGCTGTAGTTGAAGATGTCCCTGCTCGTTGCAGGGGGGGTTGGACTAGGTGACCTTTAATGGTCCCTTCCAACCCAAATTATTCTATGATTCTATGTTCTTAAAACACTAGATGTGCATATATTTATGACAAAAGTCTTGTTATTTTACCTGTCATTCTGATTTATGCTTCTTAGAAAACACAAAGCTGCAGTTGGAAGAAAAGAGAAAAGCCAGATGGCAGGCTATTGCCAAACAAACAAACACATACAATATAGATGCCGAACAGCTTTTGAACAAACAACTTCACCCTACTTTGAGGCCTCTACATGCTTTCTTGAAAGAGCATTTATTGGGCTTTTCACCTCCCTTTAATCCTTCTGAAGAGACTTGTTCTATTAAAACTTGTGCGCGAGGTATTTCCTAACACATCCAGGTTTGAATGAGATTGCAATTTACAAGGATAAATACGGCTAACCCTGAGTGTAAGTCTGGAACTGGTGTTAATTTTAAGTGTTATCACCGCATTTTACATAGCCGATATATCGTGAGATGGAAAGCAGCTGGCTGGGCAGGGACTGTCATACCGCAGAAATGGCCCCCGTCAATCAGGACAAAAAGCCGTGTCTTGCTGATGCTGTGCCTGCTGTTACCTCAGCTCTCCGATGGCATCTCTGGAGCAAGCCTTACTCAGGCAAGCAGGACCCAGCTTGCTTGGGGTCTGCCAGGTGGTGGCTGTGGGCAGGCTCCTCAGGAACCTGCTATTACAGTAAATGTTCCTTATTTAAGGAGATAACTGCCATATAATTTTAAAAAAGCCCTAGAGCAACACTATGGTACATTTTTATAAGAGTAAATGAGGAAAGAAATAAAATTCCCTCTCTGGCTTTTTTTTTATTAAAGAGAGAAAATGCGTTTTTTCTGTTGTGGAAGCATTTAATCTAATGCAGGCTGCTGAACTGCACACAGAGTTGTATCCACAACTGCATGCAGCTGGTGCCCGCATGTGCGTGCATACACACACACAAACACGCACACGTGTGCGCACACAGACACATGCAGGCACACACGGACTCACACACGTGCACACACACACGCAGCCAGGCACTATGGGGACTACAGCACTGGAGCAGCATGTTGAAACGGGACTGGGAGCGCAACGGGGAAGTGGTGGCTGGATGAGGAGACCAAGACAGATAGGACTGGGAAGAGAGGAGCAAAACTGGTGGTGAGAGCAGGGGCGACAGCAAATCTAGAAGGAGGGATGGGGCAGCTGCACAAGGCAATGAAGAAGCGTGAGAGGCCAGGGACTGATAGCAATGAGGAACGTGTCTGGGGCTGCCTTTTGTCAGTCCTAAGTCCCTCTGCTTCCATGTTCCCTTGCTTCCACAGAAGGTTTGTCAATGCCTTAGCAAAGTATATGGTTTAGTACTCTCTGAAACAGATAAAAGTTGAAGAAAACATCTTACTGTCCCTGACAGCCACCCTCAGTTCCCAGAGGCAGAGATCTGGACCAAGGACTGTGCTGTGGCTCTGGGTGCTCCACACTTGGTGTTTGCTGATCCAACTCCCCTTGCTGGAACCGATGTATATTTCAAATAGGATATTACATGTTTCTTGCTCCCTATCCTCCTTTTTCCTCACACGGACTCACACAAACATGCTTAAGCAGGATGCTCAACCTGCACAGACAGACGTCTCCAAGTCTGGAGATGTGAGTACCTGAACAGGGCAAATCAGCTGCCCTGTCTGCCAGAGCATTTGGCCATAGCTGTGCCAGTGGGAAGGCTTGAACTTGGCTGTACCCGTTTTTACTTCTCCCTGTATTGTGGACATTGACTACAAAAAGGACTGTGATAGGATCTGTATGTTCACCCATGATAAAATGAATAACTTAATGAGAATTTACCATGGAGGTGGTAGGTCTCATTCTACACAGAAGAACTTGCGTTAATTGATTGTGTTAATCACATCCTCCCCTATTCATCTTAATCCCTACATTTAATTTTATTTGGGTTGCGCAGTTCCCTTGAGGAGCTGTGCTTGATTTGAGCGCAGTCAGACTCAGTTAAGTTTCTTGACATGCCAAGGGGAGTGGAAGAATGCACTGAGGATACGGCTCAATCGAAAGAAGAAAGGACAGGAGGGAGAAAAAGGAGAAGAAATCTAGACGCAAAACCTAAAGTATTATCTTGGGGCTTACCATTGTAAAAATACTAAATAGCTATGTCTGTTTTAGGAAGTAAAATGGATGGGAGCACTGAGGGAATGAGGTAGCGCTACCTGCTCCCACACTGCTGCATTTTCTTCTCCCAGGGAATGGGTGTCCTTGCCCATGTAGCCCAGCAAGGGCAGCCATGGCTTGGGGCTGCTTCCGGACCATGCACGGACATTGTGTGGCAGAGTGCTGATGGGCATGAACCTAAAGCATAGCCAGGGGTGCACTAACATGTAAACATTGTGGACATTCACGGCTGGTGTTTGAGCTCAGGCCATGGCCCTGAGTTTGGTTTCACGCGTCTCCGGTCTGTAGGCAGTATGCTTTTGTTCTGTGAAGTCTCTGTGCTTACAGGATGCAGCAAGGAGAGGCTGCCAGATGCAAATTTCAGATTATCTTTGAAAACCTTCACTACTGCAACTTCAATTCACTTTCTTAATATTACTCTAATAGAGCTTTTTGTGATAAAAGTTGCCTTAGTCTCAATTTAGGGTTGAGGGACATTAGCCCCGTAAAATCCTGGAGGAACAAAAAAACCTACCTAATCTTTTTCTTCATCATTTTTTGTAAGTGAGGTAATTAGCAGGGATTTAGAGTAGGTAATTTTACCCTTGACAATAAATCGGCAGTCATTTGTGATGAGACAAATAGACGTTCAAGCTGGGCAGAGAACAGCTGAAGTAGAACCTCAAGAGATTATAAAAGAAACCTGCTGATGTGCAGGTTTCTGACTTTCTGGCGTCAGCATTAAGCGACACTATTCAGGTTAAACAAACCCTTTTCTGGGTGGAATAATGCTTTGCTTCCGAGGGCCTTTTTGTACCCAGTGAGCAAGACGTGAGAATTTGTGTAGATAGATATAAAGCCATGTGGCTGATCATCACTCTTGAATATTAACCATTCCCCAGCCCCCCAGGTTTTGCTGATTGCAGTAACCAGTCAATTTATAATACTTATAAAAGCATAAAACACAGGTTATAGACCAGGCACACGTTGTTGCATATAAAAAGGGGGGGAAACAAAGCAAGAGCCTAATGAAGATTTGGTTATGACAGTCCCCCTGGGATCTGGAATCTAAATATGGGTGGTCACAGGTCTTAAAAGCGTGTCCTCTGCGGCATGGTTGCAAGAGGCCTAGCAACATCTAGTGGGGGCTGCCTTCATTCTCAGACAGCAGAGAAGGGAAGACTTCAAACAATACAATGTAAATAATTTCCCAAGCCATAGACATCTTGAAATCCACACAATTTTGGTGGAAATTCCCTTGCAAGACCTTCCTTGAGCCACCTGTTTTGATTTCTTGACACTGAAACCCAGAAATGTCCCAGAGGTAAAGACACTGCACACTATCTTAGGCTCCCTGTTGCCCATGTTAAGGCACAGGCTCCCTCTCTGCTACCCTGCCACACAGAGGAGATGCTCCATCCCAGTTGCCTAGGGGCTCACCAGCAGAATAGATTTCCTGCAGATGGTTCGTGCTCTCATCCCATAGCAGAATTTCACTTTGGAAGTCACCATGGAGCTACACTTCCTCTGTTCAGAGGTATACACTGCTAAGAGCCAACGTACTCAACATACTTTGCAACAGACTTTAGAAACCCAACAATTTTTAGCTTTATCAAGGTTCCCTTTTTTTGATGATGCATTTACTTTTGTTCTCTCCAGGCAAGTCTATTAATACGCTGATAACGTTTAATCCCTGACCTATCCATAGATAGATAAGCAGGCTGGTACCAGGACTAGTCTCCCTTGCACAGTAGCATAAATTATAGCACAATACAAGAGAATCCTAAAGATCTGAGCAGTTCATATAATCCCAGTGGAATTAATAAATATGCTTCAAGATATTCCTTGTGTTGTAGCAGATTAATTTATTTTTATTGATGTATCACATCTTTGAATGTTGTAATCACGTCCTAGCTCCAGGAAAATGCTATGAACCCCGCTCCAAAGCTCTTAAAATGTTATGTTAGTCACAAATCTATTACTGAGATTAAAGAACTAACAGAGTAAGTGGGACAATAGGAATCTGGGCAAGAGTAAGATTACCGCTATGAGACTGTCTGTTTTTCCAGGGTAATCATGGTTGCATCATGAGATTTTGGATCTTTTTTCTCTCTTCTAACACTAGATTAGAAGACGCTCATGTGTTGGCATGCAATGTGTGAACTTCAATGGGAAAGTGTTTCGGGTAAGGAAAGAGTGAAGCAAGTTTTGCAAGAGAAGTGCCCATTACCATCCTAGGCACATTTTTTGAAGTATCTGTCTACATGTTCCAGCTATTTTAGGCAATACTGGAGGACTCGATGGCTCGCCCGGGCCATGAAGTGGCATGAGAGACAGACAGCAGCATTCCTCAACCTGGCACCTTCCCATCCCGTTCTCCTGCAGGTGCCCTGGGACAGCAGTCCTGTCTGACTTCCCACCCCGAGGCCACGCTCATGATTAGCCCTTGCACTGGGGGGAAGCAGGGGACAGGGTCTTTCACCCAAAGCTGTTCAGGGCGTTTGTGGTAGTGGTGCAGCTTCTTGTGCTGGGCTGGACCTGTCTCCACTGCACAGTCTTCCTACGCAAGACTGTAAATGAGGAGCTATACACCATTTTAAATGCTTCATTTACAGGTTTCCTCAGCATCTCACAGTTGTGCTGTGAATTCTGCTTACTGCTCGGTGGTGACCTACAGTTCATGCCTATGTTGTGGAGAGGGCTAGAGATGGTCAAGGCTTTTCATTCATGACCTTTATAAAAATTCAAACGACTGCTTTGCCAAAATGGCTTTGGAATAAAGGGGTTGGTTTGGGAAGGGTGGGAAAGGGAGGCTATTACTAAAAGTCTATTTGGCAAACTGAAAAGTGGATATTTTGGGAAAGTCAGGAGAAACAGTTATTAAAACAGATACTTTTTTCTTGATCTTCTCACTGAGTTTTTGGTTTCTGAAAAGCAGTCTGTTAATGACATGAAAAAAATGCAAGAAGAGAAGGAAGTTCTGACTAATCCTAGAGTTGATGCAGATGTGTCATCCTTCTGTAAAAGGACAAAAGACCTTGTCTCCTTCCATCCCTGCCTCCCTCCCCACCTCCGTCCCTCCCTCCATCCTGAGTATTGATACCATCATAGTTCTTGCAACCATGCAAATCCTTGTCCTGCCACAATTTCAAACTAGAACCAACCAGACAATGACACGGTAATGTTAAAACAACAGCCTTTGAATCTTGGCTGAGTTGATTAAAAGAAAATAATTTTAAAAGTACTTTAACAGCATTAGTGGATTCAGCCTAGCCAACAACACAACAAGCAATGGTTTTATTTTCTTAGTTCTTTTTTTAAAATGACTTTTGCATCAAAATGGTTGCTAATTTAAAGCAGAAAAATCAGCAGCTATGTCAGCGTAATTTGCATCAATTAGTCACCCAGAAGTTGGTGCAATTCTATTTTGATCGTGCAAAAAAGCAATAGCCTAAGGGTCTCTCTAAAGGGGGACTAACATGCAGTCATAATATGTTGCTAAAAATACCTCAGAGGTGAGCATATCTGCCTAAGCCATAGAGAACTCCTGTTCCCTGAGGAGAAAGGTAAAGAAGATATCTTAATGAGTAAATCTGTGCTGGGCTTTTTTTTGGAAAGTGTTTCATTGGTTATTTTAGTAGCAACCTAAGAGGTATTTAAATATGAGGATATTCTTGTCTAAAATACAAAAGGGAGAAGGACAAGAAAAAGATATATAGTAATCAAATATAAGCAAACATTATAATTATCATTTTTTTCTGCCTGACATTTCCCCAGTTACAGCTGGGGGAAGATATTTGTCAGACATTCTTGTAAAGACATGGTAGTGTCAAAGCAATTAAAAAGCAAATTTCAGGACTGTGAGAGGTAACAGAGTTGGCCCTAGTTTTTGCCATCCTGGCCGCCTTGTTTCTAGATGTGGGCTGACCAAATGCCGTGGAAGGGTCAGTCCTGCAAACGCTCGCCCCCTCCTTGTGCCCATTTGGCCCAAGGGAGGACTCATGATTTAGGCTGTTTCTTCACATTGCTTTAAAAACAACCCCAACAGCCAGCGAACCACAAGCAGTGATGGAACTGAGGGTAGATGGAATTCATCCCCTGTTATTTGAGCTCTTCAGCGTTTATGTGTTTCTCACATATATCATACAGTCAAGTTTACTCATTTTTTACTTACAGCCCTACTGTGGGCGAAGGCGTGCTTACCTTTCCAGTTTGTTGACTTTTTCTGGACCTATGAATTCACAGTTATAGATTGGTGCTTGCAAGAGTGGCGGTGAAGAACAGAGATGCCACTCTGGGAATGCGACTGGTCATGGGCTGTTACCAAGATTTAGCAGGCTATTACGTGGCAGAATTACATCATGATTAGGTAATTTCAAACTCTTGCTTTGCCCGTGCGGATGCAGATATGGTTACTGTGGAGTGTGAGTGTCACTGCTGCCTGTGACAAAACCATCGGGCCCTAGAGGGGTCAGGGTGTGGTACTTGGTCAGAAATGCTCCTCTTCGTCCAAGATGGGGACATGCTTGTAGCTCTTGGGAGGAAAGCAAGCAGTGTGTTTCTCCTCCTTCTTCGGGAGCATTTCACCCTTCTCTTTGTTATTTGCCATGTGGAGAGGTAGCGATTTTTTGGTACAGAGACAGTTGCAATTTCTGTTTTGATTTCTATTACCTGGAAATCAAACCAGAGCCTCCAAAGGGCAGGAGGGCCTACATGGCAGCTCTCTGGAGTCTCAGTGGCTACAGTGTGTCTGTCTATATGGAAAATATTTTTTAAAACATGCTTGCTATGAGGACTAAATGGCAACATGGGCTGTCTGCCAATAACCTCAAATCTGTAGTGAGAAGTAATTCAGTCTGCTTGCAAGCTGAGCTCTAGCCTTCCGCTCCTGTATAGACTGTCAATTTCTCTCTGATTTACTAAGAGTAGGTACAAAGCATATTTTATTAAGGCAACATCTTCCACTCCAATCATGATTCTTAAAGTAAAACACCAGCATTTAACTCATTGGCTCCCCAGCACTTTTCAGGTCTACTTTTAAACTTGATATACTGTGGTGAGTACAGGTCTTCATCACTGATGGTAACTTTCAGCATAAGTCATTGCTAGATTTAGCTGCTGCTCTCCGTATATCACCAAATAGCTTGAAGCGAATTCATTACCAGAAGGCTGGTGTGTGTCCTTGCTGCATTTTTCTAGCTTATCTAAATTGTTGAAATGGTCGAGAAACAAGCACTTAAAAGTGGAAATCCAAAAGTATCAAGCTGAGCTTCAGCAGGCTGGTAAGTGAAGATGCAAGTGACATTTACCATTTGCTTCTTATCAAATCCTGTAGCAGAGATGACAGAACATCTCCTGGAGAAAGCCCGTGCTGTTCTCACCAAAAACAAACACGAAGCTGCTGAAGTCAGACATGGGAGACAATGTTTTATGGCCTATTGCAAGAGCTGTCACATGTGAGTGTACAAACCTGTGGTCTGAAAGGCATTTGAGTCTTGCTCCTAACTGTGTTTAGAGCCAGACTTTGAAGGCTGCCATCCTGATGTGGCTTTCAGACAAGCCCTGTTGAATGGTGACGAGACATCACCTACCTAAGGGCTGTTGCCAAAAGGAGTGGCCCCACTCTCCTTCCCCACCATCAAAGGACCAAGGCTGCTTGCTCCTGCTCTGGCTGCCTCCTTTCAACTCCATGATGTGCTGGTTCAGGGATTTCAGCAGGCAAAACATACACTGAAGAGATATTTGGCCTGAGTTAATTATAGCAGTACTGGCTATAAGGAAAGCAGTGGGGAAGTGTCGCTGGGGATAGGGAAGGTAGATGTACCCTTTTTGTCAGCAGAGAGATATTTCATCACAGAGGATTTAGGATTAAATGTCACTCTGCTGGAGTGCTGGGAGCATCTCATCCACAGTGAGTGCATGGGCTGCTTGCAGGGAAAATGCATAACCTGGTTGTTATTCTCTGTGTCCATGTTGAGGAAAGCCAGGAGTTCACTGGCCTCACAAATGGTGATACTGGGCTGTGTTTGGCCTATGCCCAGGGGATATCCACATTCCTAAAGACGGGCTGTAAGACATAACAGACCCACAGGTTGCATGATAAAAATGCATCTCTTGATTAGAGATTGAGTTTACTGGCTGCAGGCAACATTCCATGTCTGCACCTGAATAACCTGCGTAGAGAGAAGGGGTCTGTAGGACCTGGAGCATCCCCAGGGCAGATTTTTGTTGCCTTCTGTTTTGTGCCTTGCCTAAGGAGCTGGAAAGCTATGAAGATGTTTGAGTTCAACATTAACTGCTCAGGCTTTCCAGGCTCTTAAGGCTCTGACTGTGGCTCTTGGAGCTGAGAAAGGCCCTGACAGCACTTCAGCTGGATGAAATAAAGAGAGCAGCAACTGGAGCAAAGCCAGGATTCAGTTAGCTAGGAAAGAGCGAGAGCTTCCTTTTCATTTTTATAAATTTGTTCCAAGACTGTTTTATTAAGCTTATTCTTTCCTTGCAGGACACTGATCTAGTTTTCAGAAGGGTTTCAGGCTGACTGGCAAACGGTTTCACCTGTGAGGAAATGTTGATCCTAAATGTCTGCCTGTTCCCATGGAGCCCAGCAGCCGGCGTAAGGCTGGGGTGCTGAGGAGATGGGGGGGACCCCCCCTTCCAGGTGTACAGGGACTAGCTTCTCCCTTGGAGACAAGCTCTAGCCAGCATAGCCTGTGATTTGACAAGGCGCTGGGTGGGCTTTACACAGGATCTCGTCAAATATGCAACAGTCAGGACCAGGGAAGGACACATAGTAAAAGCCAGGCAAACTTAGAGCAAGGGTACTATAACTGCAGTATTGCTATGGTTGAGTTCCTTGAAATTTAAATATAGGGAGTCTTTCTAGAAAACCTGTTGGGTNTGCCCAGGGAGGTGGTGGAGTCTCCGTCTCTGGAGACATTCAAAACCCGCCTGGATGGGTTCCTGTGCAACCTGCTCTAAGGTGGCCCTGCTCTGGCAGGGGGGTTGGACTAGATGATCTACTGAGGTCCCTTCCAACCCTGTGGTTCTGTGATTCTGTGAAACTAGCCTTTTTTTTTCCTATGCTCTTACTGCTGGTATGGGCTGCAGAAACACTTCCCTGGCAGGTGAGGGGCACTTGAATGGCAGGCATCCCTAGGAAATTTGAGGCCATCCACTGTCACAGACAGGCAGAACCTGGGGAGCTGGAGCACACCTGCAGCCTCCTCACAGACAGACTGAGGGAGAAAGGAGAACCCTGGTGGAATAGCAGCAGCTGTTCCTGTGGTGTGCCGAGCAGAAAATAAAGTTGCTAGGATAAGAAAATTAGAGGCCAGAGTGAGTTTCAAATAAGAAGAAGTTTCAAAAAATCTTACATTTTGCTGTTGCTTGATTGCATCATCTTAAAATTCATCTTTCAATCAAATGGGTGGAAATTCATCTGTAGTCTAATCTTTAAGCAATACGGTTCACAAAAATTAATTGGCCCCAGACTAAAGAAGAATGAACAGGAGAGGAAAAAGCTTTATCCTAGGCAGTAATCTTGAGACTGACTCTGATCTTCTCCAAGTTTAACCTAATACAGTGCCACTGATATCAAAGCAGATGGTCTTCTTTTACATAGAAATAAATTTGATCAGTGGTTAGGCTGTTAATTTGGTAATATTCAACCAGAGGTAGGGTTTTTAGAACACCACCAGTTTATTAATAGTTGAAAAATGAAACTTTACATTAGTGTCAGGGATGTGGGGGAGAAGCAGAGTGAAGAATGGAAAAAGATGATAATATTTGCCCAGGGCAGACGATTAAAGAGCAATCTACTTTAACAGTGTCACCTATATATAATTTCTCTTGTCTACCATTGCCACAGTTTTCCATACCTCAGGGGCAGAGTTGGCGTTTTTAGCAGAGCTCCTCAATGGTTTCTCATTTCTCTGAGGTACTCTTACTATTTTTTTTTTTTTTTTTCTGGAAAGCAACAAGTAGGACCAACTGCAGACTCTGCAGAACAACACAGTGAGGTTAGTCCTGTTGCTGGCAGCAGGGAGTTGAACACTGTGCGCAGCCACTGCCTTTCTGCTCCTAGGCAGCAGAATGGGTACATTGCTTTGGCAAGATGACAACTCTTATTTCGATTTTTCAGACATGTTAATGTATTACATGGGTTTTCTTAAAGATACCATCAGCTTCTCTTTCCTGCTTATTTATTCAGCAAACTTTCCTGCATCCAAGAGAAGAAGAACCTTTAATTTTCAGGAATCTGTATTCTTCAAGTTAATATCTGTCAAAATGTTCTCTTATATTTAAGAAGCCTAAGCTCCTCACAGTAGTTTGTACAAACACTTCCTATAGAAATGTGTCTGAAATGATATATACTCTTGGAATAAACCGTGTGCAACTTCTTCTGTCTCTTGGTGCTAGTCACTGCTTTCTGAAATTGTCCTATCCTGCCAGCCTGCTAAACTTCGTAGCATGGCAAGGTCCCCCCACGTTATTAACGTTATGCTACAGCACCAGTGACTTTGCAGGTATATTTGGTGGTGGCTGTTTCTCGTGCAATCAGTCAAGAAGCCTGGTTTGTGTCTTTCATTACAGCATTGTCTTACCAAGGATGATGGTTTTTGGTAACGTTTGCTCTTCTTGGAGGCTGATTGCAGGGTTCACATTGACTTCCATGAGAAGCTGAAGTGTTTTTGCACGAAGCCTCCGGTTAAGAGCAGTTATTCAGAGGAAGTAGGAAACCCTTTTCCACAACAGTACAACACAGGGTTAAGTATGGAAGGATGAGATTTACCTGAGGACAGCATTTCAAGAAGGTCATGGGTCTATCGCATTTGCATGTTTTAAAAGTTTTCTGGTTTGGTTTGGCCTTTATTTCTGTTAACAGCTAGATTACAGAATCTGCTATGGAAAATATTTGAAACAGTAATCCATGTAACTGGGGAAAAAAAATTTCGATTTTTGCTTAAGGACTGAGCTCACTTTATGTACGTAGTGATTTATGGCTGCAGCCTGTGACAGATGCTAGTCTATCAAAGGCACTGAGGATCTGTGGCTGGGTTTAGGAGAGAGTTTCAGGTATGTTGTATCCATGAATGCTGTACCCATCACCAATGCCTCACTTAAAACATACAGAGGTAATAATGTCGTGAGCATTTTTAAGAAATGTGGTCTTAAAGCTGTTGGATTTCATTCTGAACTTTTGCTTTGCATTTCATAACCAGTGAACAGTAACAAGCTTTTCACTCCTGCTGGTAGCTGTGAATAGGATAAATGATTCCTAAAGATGCACGTTGACAGATTCCTGTTTTTATCTTCTGCTTCTTTTGACTGCCTGCCTGGAAATTTTACAAGAATGCCCATTACCTTGGTATTTAAGAACTTTACTCTTTGACCTCTGGTGTTAGCTTTTGGGTTAGAGTTACTTCTGTGGGTAAATATAAGGCTAGTTTACACAAGGAGTATAAATGGGTCTGTGCCTTCTCTTTCCAAGGCTTAGACAGAGGTGTCAGCTATATGGGATGAACCCATCTGGCAATTTTTAACATTGATTTGATTATTTCTTGCTTTTTTGTTGCACAAAATTTAATTATGTAACAATAATTTGTCTTACAGGAAACTACTTTTAAGAACATCTTTAATACTATTCCTACATCAGTAGCCAAATGTATGAAAGTTAAACCTGAACTGTGAGGCTAAGCATTTATAATGTAAGCTATATAAGAAATTTTGAGTTAATAACAATAATAACACTTCTCATTTCACTTCACTGTTACAAGCATATCCTTCTCTGGCATGACATTAAAGATCAGGCAAAATGTTCAAAAATGAAAACGCAAAGCTAAAATGCTGTTATTAGCCTACCTTTTAGTGCCAATATATTTTCAAACAAGCCTTGTGGCTTTGGTAATGGAAAACAGTCTTTCTGTTCTGAAGTCTGCCTTAAGGCCTTAAATTCAGCCCAGGCTGATGTGACCAAAAGTCATCACCTTGCTCTGTGATTAGCTACAGAATTTAGAGCTGTAGAGGTCAACTGTTTGTCTGGCTGTCGTAATTGGCAACTGTGTTGAAAGTCGTAACAAGAACTTCAAAGAGGGAGCTATGGGTACTGAATACAAGTGGTCTCTGAGCCTCAGAGTGTCATCACTCACGCTCATATAGCTGTCTGTCGGTCTCCATAACATATATCAGAGTTTTTTTTACGCTGATTTTATGACATCTGGCTGCCTAATCTGGGATTAGGCAGAAGCATTATTAATTTCTAACTCCTGAAGATGCGCAGGCCAGGGAGCTGGGGGTTTGGGAGGGCCTCCTGTGGACACCATATCTCCCAGGAGGTCACAGCTGGAGGTAAAGCGGAGCCCATGTCTGCAGGGTCACATAGACGGACAGCACATGATAAACAGCTTGGGAGAGATGAACATATTGTGGGTCACCTGAAATAGTGGAACAAGCAGCCAAAATGTTCTAGCAAGACTTTGAACATGATTTCTTAAGAGGTCTAGGGGGAAAAACTAGTCAGGCTCATTTTACTGATTTTTTTTTTTTTTTCCTGGAGTATGGGATAAAGTCAAATACTTCAGTATCTTCCATTGCACTAGAAAAGAGAAAGGCCTTTGAGGAGTTATTCTGCTTTCTCTGTTTTCAGTATTATTGATCATGATCAAATTTTGAAAATCAATATGTTGACAGAATGGGCAGGAGCAGATTTTGAACTTGACTATTGAGAATTTTTTCATTGAATGCTTCTATTACAGAAAGGAAAAATGATCAAGTGGTATAAAAGTTTTCAAAATCTGATGGATATGCAAGTTAGAAGATGAATTGTAAAAAAAAAAATCTTGTCATGCTTTGTAGACCAGGGATATATCAGGGATATCTCTTTGACAAAAGAATAAATAATAATTTTATTCTATATTTTCTTCAAGTTTTTTCAGTATGAGACTGAGAAAAATACGCATAGAAAAAATGGAATATTAGAAAAGTGATACTTGAGGTGTTTAATTAGCTTTCATCCTGGAGTGCTCTTTTTTATGTATGAGAGATCTGAATTGAACTTCTTGTATTAAAGTACTATCGGTATTGAAAAATGCAGCCTGCTGAGTAAAAAGACCCTTCTGACATGTACAGAACTTCTAAAGATCCTTTTGCACGTAGTTTGGGCGTATTTAGAACTTTCCTCCAAACATATTGAACAAATAGGTAATTTTGTCAATGATGGGAGGTGATAATGCTTCAAATGAATCCCGTGGAGCTACCACAACTACTTCTCTTCCAGGTGTGTGGGCAGTTGTCTCTCTGAAGCCAGTATTCACCAAGAGTTTCCTACCCTCACTGTCAATTATCACAACATGTTTTCCTTGAGGGAAAAAAAAAGAAAAATCCATCCAAGGAAGGAAGGTGATCCTTTACTAAAATACTTCAGGTCTTTTTGACACATTTGAGAGCTGGACAAGAAGCAAATTCTTTCACTGGGTTGATGGGCTGGGATATAACAGCTGCCAGTTAGAAACAACTGTTTTACTTTTCAGGTATCCAAGCATGATTAACTTAAATATACAACAAGTTGCAGTTACTTGGACTGCACATCCATGTATGTTGGCCAGAAGAGCTTGTGCCCAAAGCCACAAGGCAGGATAACCTTGTCTCAGGTTTTGTCAGGTAGGATGTTACAGCTCAGTCACAAAATTTTGGGTAATTAAAAAAAAAAAAATAATTTCAAGAACAAATCCACAGCTTTGAGTTTCTAACTGAAAATCAGTATCCAAGGCGCTGCAGGAACAAGTCCTTACCGTGACTCTGTTTTTCTTCCCCTGCACCCTCTGCATTGGTTCCTGGCTTGTGTTAACCTCTGTATAGCTGAGTTGTTGACAGCTACTGTTTTCTAGAGAGAGATCAGAGACTCTGAAACTTTCTGCTGTCTCAGTTTGGTATTTTAAGGGCTAACCCCCGCTTCTGTATGAGGTCTGGCTGGGGAAGATGTTAGCATTTCCTCTCACTTCCCCTGGAGTAGATAAAACGCTTGTTCTGCCAGGGACAAAAAAAGGTCTAGCAATTTCACTGCCTGCCTTCTGCTCACTCGCCTGCAGGGATACCTTTAATGGTTCATCTGGCAGCTATAGTGTACCCTTCCTTACAGCATGTGCCCCCACTCAGTGAAAAAAGTGCTGCTCAGCCCTGTGTGGATGCATTGAGTCTTTGAAAGAAATGAAATCTTGCTTTCTTTTGCTTGCTGAGGGTTTGCCAGCAAGCAAAACCTGGTGAGGCTTCTGCCGATTCGAGTATGGAGACTGTTTTATCGTGGAATCATAGAATCATAGAATTGTCAAGGTTGGAAGGGACCTTAAGGAGCATCTAGTTCCACCCCCCTGCCCTGGGCAGGGACTCCTCCCACTAGTCCAGGCTGCTCAAAGNTTTTCCAGTCAGTGGGGACTTCACCAGACTGCCATGAGTTCTGGAACATAATTAAGAGTGGTTTAGCAACCTCAGCCCTTCCCTGTTGATGAGAACAAGGTCCAGCATAGCACCTTTTCTTGTTGGTTCCTCTACCTTTTGGAGGAGGAAGTTGTCATCAGTGCATTCCAGGAACATCCTGGATTGCTGGTGCCTTGCAGTGTTGTTCCTCCAGCAGACGTCAGAGTGGTTGAAATCCCCCATGAGGACCACGGTCTGCGAATGCGAAGCCGCTTCTGTCTGCCTATGGAGGGTCTCATCTGCTTGGCTCTGCTGGTCCGGTGGCCTGTAGCAGACCCCTACTGTAACTTCCCCTGTCTTCCCTTTAATCTTAACCCATGCACTCTCAACCAGATCATTGTCCTTCCCCATGTGGAGCTCCATCGATTCTAGCTGGTCACTGACGTAGAGGGCAACACCTCCTCCCCTCCTACCCTGCCTGTCCTTCCTGAAGAGCTTGTACGCATTTATCCCTACATTCCAGTCATGGGAATCATCCCACCAAGTTTCAGTAACAGCCACTCTATGTCATAGCTTTCCAGCAGCACAGTGTCCCTTAATTCATCGTGTTTATTGCCCAAGCTGCATGCATTCACATAGAGGCACGTCAGCTGGGCTGGCTGTGTCACCCTCTTGTGCAAAAGCCCCTTGATTCCCTTGGGGTGTCCCAGTGCATCATCCCTGGTTTTCTCTTAGCAGAAATGGTTGAAACGATGCAGCTGTTTTTAACAGGGGGAAGTGGAGGGAACAAGACTTTGTTTGCTTTTAGAATTTAAGTTTTGTTTTTAAATAATGATGTCATAAGCACATAGCTTCTCTTCTGGTGACTGGGATATTCTGCACTCTGGACTAGTAAAATAAAATACTGTGACTAGGTCAGGGCAGCTAGTAGTGTTGGTTCTGCTTCTGAGAGCACACCCCATGTAGGCTCTCCCTTCTCTTCCAAATGTGGATACACCGTGGGGGAGAGGGGGGCGTGGGTTGCAGCTGAAGCTCACACTGCTTCCTTATTGTTCCTATGATGGTGTTAAGAAAAGGCTCAGCTGGGAGTTTGCTAAGCTTAGGAGCAGAAGCAATGGACTAAGTGTTTCTGCATTTAATAAAGAGCAGAAGTCAATTACGGCATCACCCAGGAGCAAGGGTAATTGGGGCAGGAGATTCAATAGCAGGTCTTTGCCAATTCTCCCCTTTGTTCAGCACAGTTATATATTCAGTTGTATATATAGTTATATATTCAATATCCTGAATGTAGGCCATGCTGTGGAAGAAATCTACCTTGAGCTTGAGGTTTAAAAGCAAACTCACATTTGAATAATTCAAATACAAAAGACCTCCTAATTTTGATTTGGGATGTATTTTTGTTTCTTTCCATGGTTGTATTACACGCATGAATGTGAGGGAGCTCTTTGTTCTCTCTGTCGAGGGTGCTGTACATCTGCACAATGCAGAACTACTTTGGCTCCTTGTACTGACATAAAAAACCCAAGCTTTGTCTGCAGACTGAGTATGAGGAGTGCTGTCTGCCAGGAACGATGAGAGTTAAGTCATAAGGGCAGAAAAGTAAAGTTTTAAGGTGGGCTTTTGGTTTGTCTGACTGAATTAGTTATAACTCTCGCTGGCAAAGAAATCAGAGCAGCACAGTAGATATCCCACGCTTATAATGATCAGTAAGACATGAAGCTGGGAGCTAGGAGCACTCAGGTCTTTTAGCTTTGCTCCTTATTGGATGTCACTGATTTCTTCACTTTGTTAAAATCTGTTACGTCCCTACATATCTCCTTTGGAAATATATGAATCCTTACTGTTATCATTATTACTGTGTCAGGTGCTGCAGAAACGTAGAAATAAAAAATGCCCACTTTCCCAGGAAGTGCTTGGTATCAGAATGAGAGGCAGTTGTCAGAGGCAGTCAGGAGCTAAAGCAACAGAAAGAAGGAGTGAAAGACTATTTATCAGCAGGACAAATAGTTATCTCGGCATATCAGGAATTTTTGAATCGTTGATCCTACCATTCTGTGATTCTATGTGCTGAGGAGGTGGTCCATGTCTGTGAGTCTGCAGCCACAGAGAAGCAGAAGGGAGAAGTGGATGCCATGGGTGGCACTGTGCTTCCCCCAAAACACAGTGTCAGTGAGCACGCAGCAGACCTGCTCTGCCCCCACCCTGAGGAGGATACCTGCATCCCCCAAGGGCAGGGAATTGCTATTTGATGAGGTGGTGTGCAAGTATATAGCACATAGAGGGAAAATAGTCATTTAAGTACTTCCTTAATGGGACCTTCAATGAGCGCATAGTGGAAGGAAATGGCAGGTTTCCCCTTTAATGTCACAAAATAACCTCAAATGTGCCCTCCCCATAATAAGGGTGGGCTGGCCCCTTGCCCCCTGCCAGTGGCAGCCCTGCTTCCCAACGAAGCCCTGTGCAAAGATGCAGCAACACAACCAGCTGCCTCTTCGCTGGGTGACCAGAAGTGCTTAGGGGTGATGGAAAAAAAGAAGCCAGAGAGGGAATAAAGACATCCTGTCAGTCCTTAGCAAAAATGATGAAAAGGGGGCACGGAAGGCATCTGGACACCACCTGTGCCCTCGCTCCCTGCAGCCCTGTCTCCTTGAAGCTGCAGGAGGCTTGGCTGGTTTGTGTGCTGCTCTTCGCTGAAGGGTGGGATCCTCCTCACACGAGCAATCAGTCAATGGTAAATGATAAGGGAAGGCCGCTGAGGCTTCACTAACTGCGTTCATTACAAACGTGGTAATTGTAAAGATTTGCTATAATTCAGTTAGCTGCCCTAAAACCCTTGGCAAGCCACATTATTGAAATGATTATTGTTACAAGATTGTTGTAAATTGGAGTCAATCATCCAGACGTGAAATCGTCTTTTTTATATCTGAGTGGTAGGCAACAGTCTTCCTCCTTTTATTTCTTTAAATTAAAATCTCCTGGGTATTGCACTTGGAGTACTGTATTGGACAATGGGATCCCTCCCAAAAAAACTAATTAAAACTTCTCATCTCCTCAACAGAGGAGCACGGAGTCCTTCTGATCTGAGAGCTCACACTGTTACTCCCAGCAGATTTTTGGTGCTGTAGAAAAACAGCTGTCAGGGATCGCATAGGTAGAGCTGACTCCATTTTGCAGTCCAGCTGGATTGGACCAGAGCTTTTCCACCTGTGCCCTGTGGGAATGGCTGCAAAGCAAGCAAACTGGCCAAGGAAGAACATATATGGACGTTTCCACATACATGCCAAATGAACACATCCCAGAAAAGTCACACATAATTCACAGTTTCAGCTGGTCTTTGCTGGTTATAAATTGTTGAGCTGTGGCGACAGCCCAGCCCAAGATGATGCGCTAATTATTTTCAGAAGAGTATCCCTGGATTGAAGTGGTGGAGAAGCACTAGACTAGCTCCTCTCTTGAGGCTCTGCAGATTTTGACTCCTGCCTGGTGTTCAGGCCTAGTGTTTGTCACAGTCTGAAGAAATGCATGATCCTCGCCACTGCCGCTGGTCTCACTGCATCCCTCTGGTGCGTGATCTGCCATAACTGTCATGCAGGGGAATCTTGTGCATGTTTAGGACATGTCACCTCTCATGGGTATAGGTGAGTGGATGGCTGGAGATTATCCTGTCCATTACAAATGCCAGCTCAAGGGTGGGAGTTTCTGTGCTTCCTAAAGGCTTAATGTTTTGTGTGATATGTAAAATGGCTAATAGATATCCCAGTTAGATTTTTTTTCTGAGGACCAGGTCAGTAGCTGTGACAGGCTTGGTATGAATACTCAGTGAGAGGGGATCCTTTTACTTGATCAGGGATGCAGATAAGGTGCAGGTATAAGCGTCAGGTGAAATATAGTCCAGCATATTTGTTGGCAATAGCTCTTTTGCTGCTTTATGTGCTTTCCCTGAGGTGGGCTGCCAGCTCAGCCAAAAAGAAAAGCCGTCTCTATGCTCTGGCTGAGCTGTGCGCCCCATAGGAGCAGGGGAGTGGGAAGGAAAAAGAACTTGATAGCAGTGGGTACCTCTTTAGACAGCATGGACAGTTTCCTGTCTAAACAAGGATAGGTTTGTAATCCTGGGTTTGTACCTTTGGAACAAAAAGAATTGGTCCTGATGCCTCTTGTGGCTCCCTTGTCAAGTGATAGCACCTGGTGCTGCTGTGGAAACAGGCACTTCAGCTCTTCCTTGCAAACCCCTTAAAATTATTCCTCTGATAAGCAAAGGTAAATGTTATTTTGGAGCTGAAAATAGAGCTTGATCCCAGCAGCCATGAAGAAAACTGCGGGAAAGGGAGCAGAAGGTAGCTGCCTTCTGCTCACAGAAGAAGAGGGATGTTCTTGCTGTCTCCTGTCCCCTGTGGGAGCAAAAACGCCCCAGAACCTCCCTGTATTTCTGCCTCATGCAGAGAAACCATGCAGGGCAGGAAAGTTTGGAGTGGGAGAAGGGGAAAAACACAGTGCTTCTGGTCTGGTCATATGTGGCCTGCCATCCTTGCCTGGCAGCACAGCAAAGTGTCCCCCTCGGGAACACCCCACCACTCTTCCTAAGTAGAAGACCTCCCCCCTCTAGGTGGTGCAGCTCCGAGGCAATATGCTTTGCCCATTTCTCTTCTCTGTGAAGCAAAGGGATCATATTTTGGGGACATCCATCCACCTCTTCTATTTCTGGCTGACAGCAAGCACAGATTGCCCCTACAGCTTGTCTCCACAGACCAACAGCTAGAGCATGGGTGGCTGTGGCAGACACTCCAGCAACTCTTTTTGGACATTCTTTTTTTCTTGTGTCCCTTTTTTGTCCCTGGATGCATGCTGTCACCATGCAGTGCTCTGTGCTGCATTAGCAGTATGCAATCTACTAGACGAGGGAGAGCTTCAGCCTCTTTAGCTTTGATTCTTCCCTGCTCTCAGGGTCACTCAGAGAAGTTTGTAGGTGTGTGACTCTCAAGGGTCCTTCAGGCCATGACAGTTTTCATGAGCATCACTCAAGTACTGCCTACCACGTCTCTCCTATCTTACACAGAAAAAGCAGGTGACTTGACTGTGGGGGCAATGAAAGACATTAAGAAGAAATTAACTGGAAAAGAAATTATTTTCTTCCTAAACAGAAAAGGTGTCATAACTTCAGGGAGGAAATACCAGATCAGGTCTACGGATGCTACTCCTACCTAGTGCCCAGGAACCAGTTGTGGAACTTTAATAATATGAGCCCACTCAACAATGTGTATTTTTTTTTTGTTTTTACTAAAGATTTCTATATTAATCTGAAACTGATGCTATTGTTGTATCAATGAGACCAAACATCCTAAACTTACCCATTGCCTCCCCTAGGGAGAAAGAAACATCAAATATCTTGCAGATGGATTTGAAGGAAAGCTAAAAATGAAAAGTTGCTAATTTCAAAGTGGCCAGTGAGAGTGCCGGTCAAATAGAGAGCCTGATACATTACTGAGCTGAATATAAAGTTAGTCTTTTGTTTGGCCTTTTTTTTTTTTTTGTGAATCAAAATATTTCAAAGGCATTTAAATAAAACTGAAGTGATATAATTAGTACAAGCCCATGAGGAGTGATTGAATTAATAAGTACGGTCAGTGCTATGGCTACATAATGGAAGCCTTCAGTTTTTATTAATTACATGTTTGAAAATCTGCATTAAACAACCAAACTAATAAGTCAAAACACCAATGTAAGATCCAAAGGACAACGGCATTGTCACTCTGTATAGCAAGGCACCCATTCAGTGCTTAATTGATACAAGGGCTGTAATAAGAAGGAACATGTTTAATTAATAAGACTCCTAACTGGTCATGAAACTTTTAAGAGCTCTTGATACTGTGAAATCGTTGTAGTTTTCATCCAGTGTGCTACAAAGCGTCAGATCTCTGCAGGCCACGTGTGATGTTGGGTTAGTAACTGTACGTGGGCAAAGGCAGCTCACCGTGCCGCTGCGCGGTGAGGGGTGAGGCTGGCTTTTGTCTCTTGGGGAGGTGACCCTTCACAGCTTGCACACAAAGTGCTGGAGCCAAAGAAACCTTGTTTGTGGAGAAAGACTCATGTGCAACAGGGACTGCTTATGGGAGAGAGAGAAACTGGGTTGGCATAAAAAAGAGGTGAAGGAATACTTGTGTTAAAACTAAGGCATGAGCAACCTCTTCTAACATTGATGAGGAAGCACTTCCGAATTTTGGCTGATGGTTTGTGCCCTCCTTAAATGTGAGTGTTGCCCTGGGTGTGAGGAATTCTGCATGACGGGTAGCGATACATGGGCCTTTCCTCTCCCAGACATCCCACTCTGAAGGGGATGGTTACCAGCTGGAGGGGAACCCTACTGGACACAGGCAGCACATCTTTATCATCAAATAGCAAAACCAAAACTCATATTTGAAGGAGTTTTACCATCCATCTGGTTAAACAGGCTGGAATTCACCTTGAGTTTTGCTTTCCCCTAAGAGGAATAGGGCAAAATGTGTAAAGCCAAAGCAGTTGAAGTGAAGCAGCTGAAACACTTGGTGATGTGGCCTTTGTTCATTAGCTCATGATCTTCCTCTCTTCTACTGACTCCAACAAGCACTCACAGACTGATGATCCTGAGGAGGGTCTATCTCGGCATTTAATAGAATTTCCAGGCAGGAGCTTTCTATATTAAAGGAATAGTGTTCACTTTAATGATCCACCATATGCCAGAATTTATCATCCTTCCCATTTCAAGCAGTTCATCTAAATTTGATCCCAGGCTTGTGCAATAAAAAAATATAATTAAAGGTGAAAGTAAAAATTATTGAGCAAATATAATAAAAAGCGCAATTAAAATGATCAGAGTGAGAGGTTATAAAAATGCAAGAAACTAATGCTAGCATTAGCTTCTTAAACTATTCCTACGGCAAATATATTTAATCATGCAGATGCCACTCGTTTTTTACCTCTCTCACAGACCTACAAGAAATACTGTTAAATCAGAGATACAATCTGAGTATTTTTTCTCTGATACCTACTAAGATTCGTAGGAAGGATAACTTGCTATTAGATAGGCTTCTGCTCTTTTTCTTAAAATTGGCATACTTAGGGTAGCAGTGCACTTGATGAAGAGAACAACTTGTTTAACATTTCTTCATGGATTTCCCCTCCCCACACACCATGAATAGATCTAATCCCTTTTTGTAAAGCTCATGTAAGTTTTTCGGATTCTCAGTGCCCCATAATAAAGGACCACAAAGCTTAATTCTGTAAACTCCCAGCTCTGGTTTTCGTACAAATGTGCTACCTGCAAGTTTCACTTGGTGCCCTCTTTGGTGTTAGAGGACATGATGGCAATCATTCTCTTTTCCCCTTTCTCATTCCTGCCTATTCACAAAACCCCCATTGTTTGCAGAAGAGGAGTCAAGTCAAATTGAGTACTCTGCAGGAGGTCATCCTTTCACCATAAGATTAATGGGAAAAATGTTCTAGTGATCATGTCTGGCCATCTGTAATGCTAGTACCAGAGAGGTGCTATAGCTAGAGATTATGCAATATGGTGACCAGAGGACTTTGGAGGAGGTGGAGCTGGACAACTGGTTCTTGGAAAAGAATTAGCTTCAAACTGCAAAGACACTGACAGGAGATGTGAAAAGAAAGCCTCCACAGCCATATTAATAAGATTGAAACCATACTGAATAGAAAGTAGTTTAACAACCAAACTTTAAGAATAGAACTGTTTGTTTTCAATATCTTGCGAACCTGGATATACCAGATCCAGTGTGTTGTGTAAATTGAGAACAGCATTTAATCTGAGGTACATTTTTCTTTACACCAGATTGTTAATCTGAAATGCAATGTCATTAGCAGATGTGTTGTTGTGAATGTTCTGAGTCTTGTGGCTGTGATCAAAGGTGGAGCAGACTGTGAATGGTGATTAATGAAGATACTGACTCTTATTTTTTCAGGGAGCTAAAGCTGAGAATTTGTTTTTAATCCTTTATAAAGACAAAATCAAGCAGAAGCTAAGCCAGGCAACAAATAAGCAGACACTTCTTTGTGTGTATGAGATACAGCAAATAGGATAAAAGCTATTTGTGGATTTTGTGGTGTTTGTTGTTTAACACCTACACGTTCTCTAGTGGCAGTTGCTGCTGCTCAGTTAATGCACTTGACTGTTTTGGTTCACTGGCTTATGGCTTTGCTTTGTGGAAACATCCAAAAGCTCACCGATGAAAGGAGTGCACCAGAGGGAAGCTGAAGATGGGCTGGAGGTTTTGAAGCTAACTCAAAATCTCCTAGTTGTAGGAGGATGGCTAAAGCCTCTGATTTTCCAAAGTTGCTTTCTGGCTTGCTGTGTGGGTGATAGTAGTTAACATCTCTTGGAGCTGTCTGTGCCATTCAGTGGCTATGTCCAAGACAATAGCCACTGCTGTGTAGCAAAGGTCTATGCTTCCATGGTAAGGGTCATCAAAGAAGATGGGGGTTAGCTGCAGTGTCTCCTGGCACCTGTAGATATTCCCTCCTGCTGTGACCCCTCAGAGCCACAGCCAAGGGGTCAGGGCTGCCCTGCGAGGAGTGGAGCAGAGGTGGTGTGAGGTGCTAGCTGGAGGCTGCGAGGGCGAGGGAGAACTGCGATACTGTGCTTGTCCCACTCTCTGAAATAGCTCTTAGTGGCCCCACCACCAACCTGCACTGCTAACTCTACTTTTCTGAGATGTGCTTCAGTCAGCTCTGGGGTCAGAGGCCTCCCTTGATAACAACCTTGGATAAATAGGAATTTTTCTCCTGTCATAGTTATGTCTTGGCATAGCAATTGTTTGCTTGAGAAGGGACCACTGCTGAGGGAACAGCATTTCCCTCTTTTTGATCTTTCTCTGTAATGTTCATGTTAAAGATGTGACACAAATGCTGGTTTTGGAGGAACGCTCTGGCTAAAATCCTGGCCCTACTGAAGTCAACACCAGCATTCCCAAGGATTTCAAAGGGGCTAGAGTCCTGTCCTTTATCATTCTCTTCCTGGTTTCTTCTTCCTGGAGAGGATGTTTGCTCAAACAAAAAATATGGTATATGTATGATCCTAATGGGAAAAAAAAATGTTAAGAAAGATTGCAGTGGCTTCAGAGTGCCTGGAGATGTGAGACATGGGGGCTTCTTTCGGGAGTAGGGCCAGCTGGCTTCCAGACACAAGCCGTTGCGGCGGCTTAACTAATAGTATGATGACAAATGCAGAGAAATAGCAAAGAGAAATGTCCCAAAGCTTGGGGGTATTAGAAAATGCAATAATAAACTCAACTTGTGTCTGCCAGAAATCAAGCTGACACAATTTAGGAGGAAATATGATGGTGCGCTTTTTTTGCCCTCTTCCCTTTTTTATCTTCTTTGATTTTTCCAGCTGGCTCATCTAGCTGAAATTTGAACCAAGTCTGACTTCAAGTTCCTTTCAGGATTTTGTGGAATATTTTACATAGTAATTTGTCTGCCTGACATGGCAAGATTGTGAAATCTCTTAACCATGGCTTGTCCTTACTGCCACAATGAAAACATAAATGATAACAGAGCCCCATTACCCCTTTAATGGGTGCAGCACAACTCCCGCTCGTGGTCTCCGTGACCTGGGAGAGAATTATATGCACTGACTCTATTTTTTAACAGATATAATATCAGAACAAGTTTTGAAACTGGGGAGAGGGGAGCATAGTGTGAAACCAAACATGACTAACAGCTGAAAAATGCAGTGTGCTAACAAACATTAATAAATGCTTACTAGACATGGACTTGAGTCAAAACTGACTCCACCACACCATGGAGTATGGTGGGAATTGGGAATCCAAACCCATATCAGCCACTGTGCCAATCTCTCTCTCTTTAAAGGGTCAAACCAAACCCACAAAGCCCAAGGTCTGTCAGTTAAGAGGCCCATCAGACACGGAGACCAAAATAACCTGCATGAAAAAAGACTCCTTTGTTTTGAAGCACGTAAAGACAAAGACAGTCAAGGAAATGTATTGCAGAGCTGTTTTATTGCCTTTTCAGATAATTTCTGTGGAGAGTATTTTATAAGCTTTGGTCACGTTTTTGCATTACTGGTGAATAAAGCTTTCATTGTTCAAAAGGAGTCATCTGGTGACTCATGAATTTCTTCAAATGCTGCTTAAAAAAACCCTCATGTGATATTGAGAATGCTACTATAAATATAGCTATAGGCCTACAGAAAAACAAGCTACTTCTGAGCTTGATCAGTTACTGGACTGGGGAGTCTCAGACAATTCAAGATTGATAGACGTAGGGAAGAAGTGAGAATATAGCATCAGCTCTGCTCCTCGTGGTAAATAAATCTCCTTGATTTTGTGTCACAAATGCTGATTCTGTATTTCCAACTCAGGACTTCACTGTGAAAGTATGAGTTGAATTTAAAGTGAGTCTAAGTTATTTTTTAATGGAAGACTGCTTTATCCCTCCTTGAGTGAATGCAAGTGCAGACATGCCTTGCACAGAGCAGACTGATAAAGGGGAAGTCAAAAAGAACCTTAGCTGGGCAAACAACTGCTTTACATGATTTACCTAATTTTCTAGGTCAATCTGGATGAAGCGAGTCTTTCAAACCAGTCTTCTCTAGTACCTTCGTAGTCGAGTGTCCAGAAGGTTCCTGAGTGTGTTGTCTGTCTGCAGCCCAAGCAGCATGCTGCTTTTGAGGGAGAGCGTGCTTCCCAGCCGGTGGGGGACTGCACTCCAGAGCCACAGCTCTGGACTTTATTTCTGAAAAGTTGATCATAGAATCATAAAATCATCTAGGTTGGAAAGGACCTTTCAGATCACTGAGTCCAACCATCAACCTAACACTGACAAAAACCACCGCTGAACCTTATCTCTATCCTATTGCAGAAGTGCACCAAGCCACTTGATAAACAAGCTGTGGTTTAACATATATTCTTTAAACCTTTTCATTGTATTGTTGAATGTACACATTGGCAAAAATGTTAAAAAATCAGTCTCACGGCTCCCCAGAGGAGTGTCTGGTCATCTCGTAGATTTTGCCATATCTAACCAAAACTGTGCTTAATGCACATGTGCCAGAATTACCTGGATATCAGCTATTGGATATCTCTATTTTTCCTCCCCTAGCCTGCTGTTTCATCATGTAGTATGTTACGGGCAATTTAGAAATACAGTATACCATCCTTGGGTAAAAACTGGTTGAAGTGATTAGCACATAGATCCATGCCAATGTCTACTAAAAATGGTTGGTAAAGATATTTTCATAAAATGTTTTCAACTCTTGAGAAACACCTTTACACGCAGTGTTGACAGCTGGGAAATGTTCTCTGCTTGGTGAAGTAAAGAATGGAGCAGTTTGTGGAAATCCAAACCCAAGTTTGTGAGTGAGAGCTTGAGACTGGGGTTTTATACCCATGATAATACAGGGGGGACAAATAGCATTGCCTCCCATGACAGACTGTGCCAAGGAAGAAGGCCTCTTACTGTGTTCCCTGCCACTACATACCTGTGGAACGGGAGGCTCTCCAGGTGCTATCTTATTGACTGTGCTAGAGTTTGAGAGGTGTGAGAGAACTGAGGGTAGAGCTCCCGTGTACCTGCTAGGAGAGACTCATTCCTTTTGCGTGACAGGACAAAGACCACGTAAGAGGTGCTCACAGCTGGATCGCGTACCTTGGCGTGAAGTGAGGTCTGGACAGAGCAGGTCCCACAGGGCCAGGTCAGGGAACCTGAGAACTGCCTCCCCCTTGCAAGAAGCTTCGACATTACCGCACATGCCAAAACATACCTTCTCTGGGAGGCTTTGCTGCATTTCTGATTTGCATTCTACAGGTTTTGCTACCGTAGAGCTGCATTCAGGCAGATGGCTACTGCGCGCCTGGAAGCACAAGTGAGGAACCAGAGAGGCGACCTTATCCTATACCAGGGAAAAAAATGCATCTTCTCTGGCAGCAGGACCTTCAGGAAAACTTAGCATTGAAGATCTTTTCTGTTTTCTGCAAAACACTGAAATATTATAAGGAAAGAGGGAGGGCAGGTAATCTCATTATACTCCCTCTTCGCCTCAGAAACAGGGAGTCAGGAGACATCCGTAGGTGGTTCCTCTGGGAGCTGGATAAAGTGGTGTGTGCACTGACCATAAAGGCCTAAACAGCTGATTAAAATGTGGTTACAGACATTCAGGATGATCAGATTTTCAGAGGTGCCGAGAACTCATAAATACCTTTGAAGCTGATGGGATTTGTGAGGCTGTGGTACCTTTGGAATTTAAGCATTATAAATCTGAGCCATGCTTTAATACAGATCCAAAAATATGTAAAAATACCCACCTCATAACCTCAAGTACTGAGCAGTTTTGGATTCAACATACTAAGAAAGGGTAAAAATGAATGCAGTGCCCAATAGCTTACAATAGGTAGTGAAAATATCGATATTTCAATACTAACACTGCACCTCTAATAAGGACACAAACCTATGAGCAATTTACATCCAAATCAATGCATTGAGTAGACAACAAATCTCCAAATTAAACAACAACTCGAAGTTAGTGTATTTCTCCTTGTAACCTTTCATATTATTAGCAGCAAACAGAGTCCTAGTTACTCATGTGAATGCGACAACCAACCAGTCAATAGCTAAATATCCCTGTAGGTCTGCCTGTCCTCTGTTACAGTATGTCTGATTGATAATCCTGCAAAGCTTCCTCAGTTTAAAAGGGCAATACTCGAGCAAATCCTTCTTCGTTTAATGCCTGTGTGTCAGCTTTTCCACGTGCCCACATGCCCTGTATCCTCTAACCTGGGAGCACCTCCATGCCCTGTTCTGGTGGCTCCCCTGACTCCAGCCTAACACTGTATCACCACAAGTTCCCAAAATGAACACGGGTCCTGCTCCTTGGGGTCACTTCCCTCTCCACAGATGGGAAGACAGGGGTACAAGCAGGAAGGGAGCCGTGCTGTTTGCTGGGGAGATGTTCAGAGGCCCCCAAGTATATCTGCATGTGGGGCGCAGACTGTCATTCATTTCCCATGCATCATTGGCAAGTCCTATTTTCACTTTCTCTGTGGCCACCACATACCTGTTTTACCCCCGTGTTATGCTCCTAGTGCTCCACGCAGGCATTTCTTCCTTCTTCAGAGACCTGATGAACCAGAGCCAGGAGCTCTGCTGCTGACTTCTGTAAGCAAAGACTACGCATCCTGTCCTTTGCCTTTCTGGAAAGCGGCAAGGGTGCAGCAAGAAGGAAGCTGTACCATCTATTAGGCCAAGCTAAATGGTAAACCATCACTCGAAGTAACTATTTTTGTGCACTTCTTCCACAGTTGCCGTTGAATGTGTCAGTCAGTGCCCTTCTGACAGTGATTCTGGTACAGGATGGGCACATTTCCAGTATGAGTTAAATTGACACAACTGGCAGTGAAACACGTTTTGTTTTTCCTTCCCCTTCTGCAGGAGCAGTTCCAAGCCACCGCTGTTGGGCTGCGCAGCATGGGCCTGATCGCAGGGCTGGGTCAGTAAGGTCAACGAATAACTCATCTGGACACAACCCTAGCATGACCCACTTTATTTAGGACATTGGAAGGAAAAGACCTGAGAGCCTAGCCTCCAGACTCTAGGCACTGAAGGAACGGGAAATGGTTACTGGTTCTCAGAATTACCTTTTTAAGGTGTGAAAACTGAGTTTTCTCTTAAAATTTAACTTTCCCCCTGCTATGGACACTAGGGGTGGCTGAAATGCAGCCCTAACTATTTTATTTCAGAGATCACAGGAAGCATCAGGTGGCAGTGACTTTTCATGATTGATGATCTGAGCTACATTTTTCATTAATGTAACTCCTGGCCTCCAGCCCCAGATGCTGGAGAGGAAACAACAGACCTCAAATCATTCTGCTGAGAGTACAAGGGATTACACAGTGGTAACATGGGAAAACCAAACCAAACTAAATCTTTATCCAGTTAAAATCCTGCTGCAGTTCAGCTAGAGATTTCATCATTCTGACTAACGGGATTAAGACACGCACCCAGGGGCTCCCATTCTCTAGTATGACTGCCTTATTCATTTAAGCGCTGGCTGTTTTCAGAGCCAGGAAGATCTCTGAAAGGGTGCAAGTACCAAGTGACAAATATTTTTCATTTTTGAGGAACAACTCTGAAGCAGTCTGACTTGAACGCTTGTTGTTAAGGGGGTGAAGTCATCTGCTATGGAAGTCAATGCTCTGGGAAGCTTGTAGATGATCTCTGTGCTTGGCAGCGTTCCCCTTTTTAGTTCCAGTTTGTGGATTTTTTTCACTCTTCTTAGTTAAAGCTTCTGCTTGACTTCATTCAACCCCCCCAAAAAATCCTGGGGTTTTTACTATCTAAGGAAACAGTGAAGTTCTGCTTCAGAAAGTGATGATGTTATTGTGCAGCAAGGGCCAGCAGCTCCCTGGGAGCAGAGCCACAGGGCTCTCCATAGGGGCCAGCAGGGTCTCACTAGCCAGAGCCCAGCCCACCTACTCCAGCAAGCCATGAGATCACAGGCAGGCTCAATCAAGTGTCCAGATCACCATGCAAGCTCATGGTGATGGGGCAGGTCCAAGGTCAAGCCAGGAAGTCGATCCACAGGTCAGATCTGGCAAATGCCAGCCAGATCCACAAAGACAGGGGAGGTCTGAGGTCAACATGGAAAATCAGTCCTTTGGGCAGGGCCTGCCAAGCAGAGACACAGTTGTGGCTTCATAGTAGAGTTATTATGAATTGCAGATTTTAAAATCGTAGAAACAAATAGCCAGTACGGTCTGAAAAGTTAATGCTGTATTTCTGTGTTGGTGTATCCAGCGTATACCATGACATTGCTTGAGAGTCCTGGGTCAAGTTGTTGCTGTGCTAGCCACAATGACAGCATGGGCCAAAAAGATGCTCCTCGCCCCAGAGACCTTAGGTAGGGACCAAAGTTTATAGCTGTAGTCTTATGGGGCAGGCACAAGGGTACCAGTGCTCTGATTTCCCTGAGCCACTCAGCGGTCCATGGTACTACAAATCAGAAAATGCAAGAGACAGAAAATTGCCCTATCCAATTTAGCTGGGACATGTACAGTCTCTTGAAAGAAGAGATTTAGTCTACTAGATTCATCTATAGTTTTGCTCCAGCCACTCAGCTGTAAGGGGGTTAAGCTGGAGGCAAACAGTGATTCAATTTTATGACCAGACTGAAAATACAAATAAACCTACTGCTCCTGTGTGCTAACTGTAATGCATGCCCAAGTGCAGGATGCTTTAATTGGGTATAATAGCTCCAGGTCTGGACTTACGTATGTGTACATCAAATCACTCCTTTTAAACCATAAAGTGCTATTGAAATAATTATTTTATCACCATTATCATCTTTCTATATGGAAATGTGGAGCATATGGCAAGCTCAACAGATGCCTATAGCTACCATCCAGATAACGCTATTGAAAAAAAAAAAAAAAAGAAAAGCCATTACAATTTTTAGCATATTGGCTGAGAACACTCAGGAGGCTGAACTGGAGACTGCTGTCGTATTTGTCATCCTGCTGATTGCCTAATGTGAAACACAGAAGGCCAGCGAAGTGAGAGAAAAGCGGGACATTGTGGAGGACCAAAGGCTGAGCACTGGGATTAAGAAATTACAAGCAGTGACCTACACTAAATATGTAACAAAAGCGCAGAAACCCAGCTTCTTTCTGTCAGGGGACAGGCTGCTGGCTGGGAACAAAGCTTCAGGTTTCTTTGAGCGATTAGAAACTCACAGTGTTGTGGATGCCACGTCCTACCAGTCCTGCAGGAAGAATATGGGCAATGCGGCTGCCAGCTGATTCACGGGGAGCAGCTGCAGAGAAAATGCTTCTTCCTGCCCTCCCAGATGGATGAAAACGCTCATGAAAGAGCCCCTACAAAGGAGGGTTGGGCTGCAGCATAAACAGTTGGGCTTCAGCCTCCAAGCAGATTTCTGCAGAGACACTGTAAGTCCCCCGATGGAAAAAACCCTCCCAAACTTCCTGATTATCCTGTTCAAAGGAAAGGCTGCTTCTCCTCCCTGTGAAAAGCATTCAGGGTAACATAGGGCCCTGGGGAGGGAGGTTTTCTGCTCTTCTAGGCCAGGAGCTAGTGCCTGCATCTGCTGGCCTAAAATTGCTGTGAGGCTGGGCTTTTCTGAGAAAGTTTCCTTCTGTTTCAAAGACAGAGAGGGGGGGAGAGGGGAAGGGAAAAGGGGCTGCAAAGAGGAGCTGAAGATGGGGACTAATGTGTGAATGGGTGTCCTTGAAAGAGCAGAGCAGATGCTTGAGCTGGGTGCTCATTTATTTATTTTATTTTTTTTTGGGGGGGTCAAGGTGCTAGAATGAGGACACTCTTGATTAGTTTTCCTGCTTTCCAGCATCAGTAAGCAGTGCTTTCTGACAAACAGGGAAATGCCTTTCTTGCTATGGAAACACCATGGTGATTTACCTCAGCTTAAGGAGCCCTGCCTCTGCAAGTCCTTCTTTGATTTCTAAGCAGCAACAAGACAATTTTTTAAAAAAAAAAAATAAATACAGAATGTTCCTGGTACACAACATGGTGCTTCAAACACTGCCCTCTCTTCCCAGGATTTCTGGGTAGCCTGCTGGGTATTCAATGGCAACACACAGGCAGCTGGGACTGAGACAAGGCAGCTGGCTTCAGTTTTGAAATGTGCATGGGTTTTGTGTATTTATTTGACTCAATTTTGGTTGCAAACAATCAAAATCTGGGAGAGTTATGAAGGGGGTCTTAATTTCTCTTTCTCAGGAGAGCCACATGAGTAAGAGAGAGGAGTTTGTGTATCTGGAGAGAGAGAACATATTCCTCTTGTATTCCTATCTATTTCTGCCCAAAATTTGTAGAGAACTACTGTGTGCCACCTCCGTGGCTGCTTTCGGGAGGCATAAGCAGGAGGTAAGGGAACAGAACGATCCAGATAATTGACTTTACTGAGCAAGTACTCAGGCATAGGGGTGGAGAGTTTACACAGCTTGTGTGGGGCTGCGGGCAAATGGGACTGCTGGAGTGTGAAGGAGGACGGACCAGGACCACCGTCTCCATCACAGACCCCATCAGGTACACCCGTGCTCGCAGATATGCACTTTAACTCACTGGGCCACGGTGAGTGACTCGTGAAAGGGATTGATTCATTGTTAATTTGCCTTTCCTCTGTCTAATAGCCTGTATAACGTGTAGTTTACAGATATACACAAGTTAATTAAGTGAGAGATTTTCTGGATGGGAGTCACAGCTGCATGATGTGAAATTCCTGCAATCAGTGAAAAAATGTAAGGGGCTTGTTTACACACTTCAGATGTCCAACTTCAGCTACACTGCCACGAATGGCTGAACTTGTGATATTCCTTTCTTCCTTCGTAGCATTTTGCCAAGAACTTGTAATGCTGCCTGTAATACTAGTCGTTAGGCTGCTCTTGAAATATGGTTTGTGTGCACAAAAGCTTGACCATTTTTTCCAACAGTAGCTGTTGTTTAAATAAAACATGTTGTTACACATCCCTGGCAAAATTTGTTTCTTGTCTTTAATATTTTCTCCTGCTGATATTGCTAGAATGATTTCCAGAGCTCCTCCAGGTTTCTGTAGGTTTTCTCACCCTTAGATGAGGAATGATTTATTCTCCGCTGCCTCAAATCTATCATTGCTTTTGGTGCGTATTCCCCTCCTCCCTTATGATAGTTAAATGATTTGAAGATTGTTTTAAGGAGATCTCTAGCTGTTTACCTCTATGATATTCATTATCAGCATTTTATCATCTTATTGTACTTTTTTCCTACTTCTAGAAGTGTACAAAACACAAATTACTAATATTATTATAAGTGTACAGTGAATACATATTACAGTGACACACATAAAATAGAATTACTCATACACCATATATTCATTATTGCATGTTATGTAATGTTAATGTATGCAATAATATACAGCATATACGCCATGCAGTTGACTGTATTCTGTGCAGCATACAGGACTTTCGGTCTAACAACAACAGAAAGGTAGCTTCAATGAACTATATGAGAACCCTACTTTCATGGTTTCTTTTTTGAAGCTGAGATACTAGATAGTCATGAAGAAGTCTTCATCATAAAAGATGACCTTTTTCAAGATACTGAATCTTGCATATGTACTTTATGGATTAAATGGCTTGCATATCTATTGGAACTTTTATATTCAGAGCCTGCCCAGTTGGTGCTAGCAGGGGAATATCTTGCCTTGCCTCATGTCAATGTGTGCTATAGCACATTCCAGAAAATTCTAGAAAACCCATGAAGAAAATGTATCATAGGTTAAAGACTTATGAACCTTAAAAGTTTGGAAAACATTTAGATAAAGTTTGAGAAAGATACAGGCTTACTCGTTACAAATATTGAATAGCTAAAGGACAAAGCTCAGCAAATAAGACTTGAAAAAGTCAATTGAACTCTTCCCATTATGTGTAGATTAAGTGCTGCCTTCCCACTTTAAAGGGTTTTATTTTGCTCCTGCTGACTTCTTAAAGAAGGTTCCTGTGGTCTCCTCCTGAGAGAGGAGTTCAGTTTGCAGCAGGGAGATGGTAGTTTTCAGGATGTAACAGAAAAGCAGACTCTGATGGGACAGACGTTAGGACCAAAGCAGACAATAAACCTCCACAAACAGATCAGAAGCTGGCCTGGAAATTTGAAGGGCCCCATCAAGCATCTTTGCTTGAATTACCAAGTTTATCAGGAAATAATTACAGGTGTAAGGGTGGAGACTCTACTAAGGCTAGTATGAAACTAAGCTCTGAAACAGAAAAGCTGTACATCTCTGTGAGTCCTGAAAGCTATTTAAGAAACAGAAGGTGGATCTTAATATCCATATTTAAGGATTAATCATCTGCAGTTGCTGTGAAACATTCACAAATGAGTATAAAAGGAAGCCTTCAGTCTTTCTGGGAAGGCGATAATGAGATGGTTATAACATTGCAGTGACAGCAGTGAAGTTTTATGTTCTTCAAGGCCTCAGTACATGGCATGGCTGTGCCAGCAGGACAGTCCTGTGGATTTTCTGTAGGGGTTATGCCATTCCCAGGATATGAAGTGTAACTGTTCTTTCACAGGCACATTTTCACTGAGACAGCTTCCAAGATGGTAGCTCGTTTTTTACCTAACAACAGGAGTCAGAAGACAATTGCTACTTAGTAAATAGCAGAATATAACTTAGCTGATTGTATTTTAAAAAAAAAAGGCAACCAAAACTCAATAGACTACTGATTCCACAAAATATGAGTGTGGGCAGGAATGTATGTGTTGATAACACTGTGATCATAGGGGAAGAAGCCATGGTTAGCACAGAAAGAGGTGAAAAGCATTTATAAACTTTCTCAGGCCTAGGGCTACTCAGTGGGTGCACCCTGATTTATACCATGTGAGAACCTGACCTGTGATCTATAACTGTAGTGGTTGCTGCTAGTTCTGTGAGTGAAGCTGAAATTTGGTTCAAGGTGATCAGGAAAAACTTGTCCATGTCAGTAAAATATTGTCATAAAAATCAATGTAATTTTAGAAATAACTGAACTATTGTGTAGATCTAAGAATATTTTTCATCTCTTTCCATCACCATTGTGCTGTGAGGAAGTCAACTCTGGGAATTCTATTTTGGTTCATCTTGACTTTTTCAGCCTGACCATTGAGTTATTTTATACCCTGCACCAGAAGTACGTAGTATTCATGGACACATTTGTTCTTTCCAGGGTTATTATGTGGTGTGTGCAAAGGAATATAAACATAGAGGTTGTAGTGGCACAATGATGCACAGTGATTCACCTCTTTCCTTTTCCTCACAGCAAATGCAAGAAGGAGGGGAGAACCAGGGGTCCCACACCATGAGTCTGACCAAGCTCTGTCGCAGAGCTGAGGTAGTGGGGAAAGGGCTAAATTACTTTCTACCTTCTTACTCATCAAGTTCCCAAAGGATAGATCCCAACATAAGCAAAAGCACCTCCTGGGTAGTTCACCTATGTCAGCCACTTATGTTGACTGAGAGCAGTGGAAGAAGAGCAGTCTGACACTGATACCCGTTTAGCCTGGGTATCAGAGATACCCAAGGACACCAAAGGAGATGCTATTTCAGAGGAGGCTATTCCAGTTCTGTGGCTGCCCTGTTAGCACAACTGTGTAATAGGATATACCTAAATGCTGAAAACTTTGTTTTTGTTTCAAGATACAGATTGCCTAAGCAAAGAGTGGAGAAACAGATCTTCATTACCAAGAGATAATTCTACTACCCTTTTCTTAGTCTGGAAGCCAAGAGAATATGCTCTTTCCTTTGTGGGTGTTTGCTCTCAGGAGTGTCACTGGACTAAAGGAGAGGATGTACAACAAAGGACGATGCTATCAGGAATAGTAATATAAGAATGTATATATGCAGGACATTGTCAGGTTATGAAATAAAAAAGCTCATCTCAGCACACACAAAAGAGCACAGAGGAACAATGGCAGGCAGGGAAACCTGACTGGTACCCTGAGCCCAGTAGTCCCGTGCCCATCACAGGAGAGCCATCAGCCCAGAAAAAACTCATTTCAATACGCACAAATGGCACACACACACTTATGCACATGGATGAAGGATCACAGAGAGGCAGTGGTGAGCAGGGGAACCCCAGTCTCTCAGAGGAAGAGATGTCCTACCACTACCATCACCCCACCCTAGCTGTGCCAGGAGAGCCCCGCATAGGCTGGGAGACATCCACCCACTGTCTCAGTGGAGAGGCTCTCTGGATTGCCTTGCAGACTGAAGGGATTGCTGCCTGCGGGGATATGGAACACATCATGGGATGCAGGGGAAGAATATCTTGGGATTGCACAGGCAACACGGGATGTTTGGGGAGGAACCAAATGTGGGGAAAGGGAGGGATCAAGGTGCTTTGGGGAGGAATAGGTGTGGGAGAATAGAGGGCTAAGGGGTCAAAAAGGGTCAGCCATGTGGTGTTCCCCAGGGGTCAATACTGGGCCCAGTCCTCTTCAATGTATTCATCAGTGACCTGGATGAGGGGATTGAGTGCATCCTCAGCAAATTTGCTGATGATACAAAGCTGGGAGGGGTGGCTGACACAGCAGAAGGCTGTGCCACCATCCAGAGAGACGTGGACAGGCTGGAGAGTTGGGTAGAGAGGTATCTTATGAAATTCAATAAGGGCAAGTGTAGGGTGCTACCCCTGGGGAGGGATAACCCCATGCA
>VXBO01007531.1:180273-275316 GCA_013400135.1 Rhinoptilus africanus | reverse complement strand
CCTGGACGCGTTCCTGGGTGATGTGCTCTAGGTGACCCTGCTCTGGCAGGGGGGTTGGAATAGATGATCTCCAGAGGTCCCTTACAACCCTATGATTCTATGTGAACAGTGACTGGTCATGGTGTCTGTCCTTGCCATTCACCCAGTCAGCAAAGTCTGTTCTCTCTCCTTATTAAATGCCTTTTTAACTCTTGGGTGAGAGGCGCTCTGTTCTAGGGACACGTGTGTGTGTGTGTGTGTGTATGGGAGTCTGGGTGCCAGCAGCTGGGCTGGGACCGGGGATCAGAGGGCACATGTGTCCATGGTGCCAGCAACTGGAGAAAGTGCGGGCCTCTGCTATCTTGTGTATGTGTATGTGCAGTGTGTACGTGCCCTTATGTGTGTACTTGTTGAGAAAACATGCTCAGCTTTGCTACAGGTTGAACCTGGGGGTATGGAGTGGCAGCAGCCTCACCTCCATTGGTCTGCTGGTTTTGCTAACTTGCTAGCAAACAGGGGTTTGGATGAACAGGTTATTTATAAATTGCAGTGGAGTGAAGGGATAAACCAGGAAAATTATCTACATACTACATATTTCTTCTACAGAGAAAGGCTGAGAAATCTGTGATTGTTAAGCCTAGAGAAGAAAAGTCTCTGGAGAAGAGAAGGCTCTGGAGAGACCTCATTGTGGCTTTTCAGTACTTAAAGGGGTCTTATAAGAAAGATGGGGACAAACTTTTTTGCTGGGCCTGTTGTGATAGGACAAGGGCTTATGGTTTTAAGCTAAAAGATGTCCCTGCTTATTGCAGACGGGTTGGACTAGGTGACCTTCAAAAGTGCCTTCCAACTCAAACTATTCTATGATTCTATAATACTGTCATTGTAACAAGTGACAGAGAAGAGAGGTGTGCCATTTGCCTTTTTTCAGTCCCAAGGGACCATAGACATGGTACTTCTGGGGCTAGTGAAGACCTGAGCACTCAGCCTCCTCTCTCTGCTGCATTTCAATTTCCTGACAGTGGGCTGGCCTTTCTGCTAGTGACCCAAAGCTATGAACAGACCAGAGTGCCTTGAACTACTACTAAGACCCTCTGCCTTGTCTTTGCTATTGGCTTGGCATTTATGAAAGCCTAGGACCACCAGCAGGGAACACAAGCAGAGAGAGCTAGGTGGAATATAAGCTTCCTGAATGCAGGCCAGACACAATGCTAATGACTTAAGCATTATTTTTCTTGCCAAGGCAGTCATCACAAAGACAAGCTTATCCTCCTTAATATTGAAGAATCATGCATTTTTTATTATGCATTTTCTGAACACGTATTTCCTGACTGTGTGCGTTTACCCATTTGTAAAATAATGTTTATCAGGAATGCCAATGGTAATTGATTTGACCTTTCTATATAGCTATCCATGTGCTGGAAGAGTAAAGGCACTAGCATGAGCGCATTGGTGAGCAGGCATGTGAATCTGCACCTAAAGTAAGGAGGTAGGCTTCGTGCCCATGGTGTTTCCTCTGGTTTACTGGAGGTCAAGTGAAGAAGAATATCACGTCAGAGTAAATCATTTCAAGTCCACAGAGAGCAGGACCATTCTCTCCCACTACATACCTGCATCCTGGATGTTTATCCACTCAGAAAGCTGCCTGTGTTGAAGCACGCTGAGTGTGGTGGGAAAGCAGACTTGTCACTGTCACCTGCAACATACTTCTTTCTGCATATTTCTACAGGATAACATGTTCTAAGAGACAACAGAGACATGGGGACTTTTAATTTTAAAAATAAAGATCAGTGAACTAGTGTCAGGAAATCATTAGGATTACAGAAGTCTGTGAATGGTCCCAGCAAAGCGGGCATCCTTTTATGCAGGGAAGAATCACCTTCACCTACACACTTTGATTCAGCAACCACAGGGTCCCAGGCCCTCAGAGAAGGCCCAGCCCCATACCTATGAACTTGTTGCAAAGTCAGCTCCTGAATTTGTAATGTTCCCTTGCACCTGTGGATGCAATTCTCTGAAGCGGAGCAGAAGACCCTATGTGCTGATACCCTGTGCATCAGTGGCCATGGAGGGCTTGCAGGAGGTGGGAGGAGAGCGGCTGTGTGACCTGATGGGCTCTCTGTAACTGTAGCTGTTGAATTACACTAAACACCACAAGAATCCCCCTGCAGCTTTCCTAATGTTGCTTTTCACACTCAACTTCTCGAAATAAGCTTGATATCTTAGTGTGCAGCAAGCGGTAGAAGTGCCTGCGAAAGCCAGCGTATACGAAGGTGCACATCCAGCAGTGCAGCCTTGTTGTCCATGTCTTTGCCAGAAAATGAACGTCATCACAATTTCCGTGCTTGAAGAACCAGTTAAAAGGAAGAATAAATAAAGACATCTTCACTTGTCAAATTGCAAAATAGTCTTCACCAGAAAAAGAAGGTGATTGTAATACTTCTAAAATCTGCCTCTCTTTGTTAACACACATAGATGCACGTAAGTAAGGCTCAGAACTGAGCTCACTATGGCTTCTCTGATGCCTAATAAAAGTTGAGTTCATCCTGTCCCCTCTCTTGGCCTGCTTGTTTACGCAAAGCTTATGGGAACTATGTGTCCATGAGATGTGTCCAGTTCTGTCAAATGTGGTGGTGACTATGAAACAAGGGATTCAAAAGTAATTTGGGACAGGGGGGGAATACACGCAGGCAGCAAACATAGTTACACAAGATTAAAAATGAGGCTGAAAATAATGTACTGCTACAACAGTATCAACTCCTTAACAACACATAGCAATGTTCCATGAAGTGGAGAGATCCTACAGAAACACAAGAATGAGATCCAAAAGCAGTTACAAAACCTCTCTGAAGTACTAATGAGGTAAGGAAAAGATTATCTGATGCCCAGAGAGCTTCTCTCTTCTTCCCCCTTCCCATCTTGTTTTGGTTTTGCTCTTTTATCTGAGCAGCAGTTTTAAGAAAATGATTTTTTAACAAATGATGTTGTTTGGAAAAACAATGAATATTGCAGGAACACAGTATGTACACACAATAGGCTCTAAAACTCAAATTAATAAATTATCAAGTTGTAAAAGTAGAGTTCTGTTGAAAAGACAAGACCCAGACACCTGATACATAGATGTCTTATACTAGAATATGATAGTTTGTTGGCTCTCCCTGCTCACAAACTGTTTGTTCTAAGCACAGAAAACTGAATGATTTATTCCTGGATGACTTTTGACAGTTGTTATGACAATAGAGTACTCTGATGACTTGTACCAACCAACTTTGTTGAAAAAATACACTGAATACACCAGTGAAATAGAATTTTCTGTGCTATTTGCACACAGTATTGGTAGAAAAAATGTGCAGAAATCTTACCCTCCAACCACACATGTGTCAGGGCCCTAAGGGGCCTTCATTGCCTGACCAGCTTCGCCTTTGGCATCCACCCACATCACCTGCCTGTAAATCCAGGAGTTTATTTAAGCCCAGTCCTGGGCGTTCATTACCTGCTTATGCAATGTTGTAGGAGTGCTGGTTTGCAGCTCAGTTACAGCATCTGCTGCCTGGTCATGAACCCTGTTGATCCAAACCAGGACCTACAGGCTGATATCCTGTCTTGACCTCAGACCTGCCAGGCAATCACGTGACTTGACCAATGGATTGACTTTCTATGTTGACCTTGAACCTTGAGAACATTGCCAGGAACTTGCCTGATGAGTTGGACTCTTGGCTGGGCCTGGCTTCCATCTCTGGCCTGCTTTATACCTTTGTTGGGAGGGGTGGGCTGGTAAGGTCCTGTGACAATCCCTGGTGAACACACCTAGACCTTTCCTTATGGAGGCTGCCAAGCTGCAGATACATGTTCTGTGCAGCCCAGGCAATTCTTTCTCAAGTAGCAATGAAAGAGGGTGCAGACTATGCTACTTTTCTGTTACCCTTGTGCCAGTGGGTTCACTAGATTTGCTCTGTGGAGCACTTCTATTCCTCTTCTTCTTTTGGCTTCCACAGTGCACTATAAGAAGCACTTCGACCTTTGCCACATCAGACGATAGCTTTGGTTGCTGCAGTTATAAACTTTGAATGAAGCTTTTACAACTTGGTTAGAGATTTAATGTCTATCTTGGACTGTATCGTGCATGTTAGATTGACAAAAAGTAATTAAACAATTTTTTAATTGGCTTCTTGTGTTCCATTTAAGTTGATTCAAAATGGGCATCCTCTTTGGCAACAACTTTTTTTAGTGTAATGTGATCAACATATTACATGTATTAGTATGTAAATATATGTAAATATTTTGGTTTGGCCCTTGGGCTAAGGATGAGAACTATACAATATAGGTCAAAAGTAAGAGCTCTGGGGCTGATCAGCTGCTGATCTACTTCCTAGAGGAATCTAGAACAGTCCCTGGACACTGTCTGCCTCTCTCTTTTGTCTGATGGTGTTCTGCAGTTGTGGCTAATCTTCAACTGCAAATTTGGGGAGGGACTCATTTTCCTCTTTGCAATGTCCAGAGCTTCCACATGTCCAGGAGAGACAGGGAGCCAGGATTTCTCTGCAGAATTTAGCAGCCATGTAGCATACCTTGATAGGCTGTCAACGTTTGTGGCTTCTTTTGCTAGACAGAAACTACAGTGGGGGTGTTGTTAAAGGAGGAATGTTATGGGTTGGTCTTGCTTTAACATCCAGCGGTGACAGAGTTGTTTCAAAACTGCTGCTCTGGCTGCCTGCAGACTTGGGAAGGCTCATGGCATCTTCTACATTTGTTTCCATTGTCATGCTCTACCTAAATATACAAAAAAAGAGCAGCCAAGCTGGGAATGACTATCACAATGCCTGATGCAGGGCATGTAATGGCTGGGTTGACAATGCCTATGGTTATTTAGCCTGTCTAGGAGCTGGTCTCTTTCTCCTTTTAGTTCACTGCAGGTTTTCAATTTCCCATGGACTTTAAAGGGCTTACTTTCTTAGAATTCGTAAGATCTGTCCTTAAAATGACTTATGTTATTACTATAGTTCACTGACTTGAAAGTTGTGGTTGCTATGGTTTTAAGCAAAGGGCAGGGTGATCTCATTGCTTTCTTTTAAAGTGATCAGCAGTGCTTGATTGGTACTATACTTACAGTATGAATATTTAGGAATGGCTGGAAAGAGACAGAAAGTATAAGCGTGCAGAACAAACTGAGGACCTTTTACTGACAAAGCAGTCCCACCATGTCCTTCAATATAACCGAGCAGTCTGTGGATAATTCAAGCCTTTACAAACTGGAGTGACACCTGCCTTGAACAAAGTGATTGCAAGGGATCATGATGCACAGCAAAGACAAAAGCAGCTGCAAACCACAAAGGCACATCAAATAGCTCCATGATTTTAGGCGTTTCTTTATGAGATCATCACGTAATGAGGTAGGAGAAACAGTACCATCCACAGCTTTCAGAAGGATGGAGAAAAACAATGTTAATGTCACTGTTTTGCACTGGAAAGACACAGATGGACAATCATCGTGACATGCTGGGACAACATTGCCAAAGCAAGTGCATGTACTGCCTCTGATAACTGCTGACAACTGTATGGGTTCCCTCAAATCTGTACAAGGGACTGATGCACACTGAAGGCTCACTGCAATTGTAAGTTATTGGTAGGTGAGATGATGGGTGGGTTACATATTGCAACTGTGAGCAATACGTGTCTTCTTGTGCCTTTTTGGGCTAAGAAAGGAACGTGTATTGTATGGGATTAAACTTTTAAGAACCTCAGACTTTAAATGAAGAAGTTCTCTGTCAGTGGCCATTGTTATCTGTAGACTGATAGTAAAATATCTCTTCTTGTTAACTAGTTCTGAATACCAGAGACTCTTGTATGTCCTGAATCCAGCTCTGAACAGTGGCTGCAGAGGTGCAGGGGACTTACTCTGCACTATGTGCTCTGGTAAATGCCTCCCATTCCCTACCTCTCACATGTTTCTTTCACTAAGATGTTATGTGGCCTATGTATTGACAGAAGAGCTGTATTGCACAACCAGCACCCAATTTACTCTTCTTCTGGAGGGATAAGTACAGACCTTTATCTCAAAATAGACAGGAGTGTTTCAGGGCAGAAGACCATATGGTCCACCAAAGTCTATTCCTGTGAGTCTTTAAAAATAATCACCCACTTTTCTATTGTTCAAATCTAATTAGTGACAACACCTTTCCAACCTCCTCCCTTGGAAAGGTGTGTCCAGTCATCTTGCAGGCACTCTTTTTACACAGCCAATGCTGACTTGGAATATTCATTTTGCACTGTAGCCATGTTTTTAAACAGAGAGTATGTCTACACAATGTAATGTGTTTGCTACCAGGGCAGAGACTGTCAGGCTTTGACTCCTTGTTCACAAATTAGGTACTATCTTAAACAGCTTACTGCATCAATCTGTTGTTCTTTTTCTCCTAGGGCTTCTTTACTTCTTGCAGTCTCTCTATTCACTAAGTCAGAGGCCACCTTAGGCAAAGCTTTTTCCTTGAGTCGTGTGCTCTGAACCCAACATTAGCTGTGGTTTCCACCCTACCAATCCTTCCTTAATGAGTAAAGGTGGGGAGCTAAGCACCACTTAGCTAATATGCTTTGTGATCTTGTCAAACCTGGTGACAAGATAACTAACACTGTGTTATTTCATGCATCTATATTATATATTACATGTCAAAAATAAAATTGAAATAGCTTGAAAAGTCTAATTTTAATCTCCCAGTATGAGAAAATACAGCATGAAAGCTGAATGCTGTCCTTTCAAGAGTATACTAAATTCTACTTACGCATTCCTAGGTTTCGAAATACGTGTAGTAACATCCAATAGACTATATCACATTGGCAATTAAGACAGGTGAAATTTGGCCTCATCTGAAGGTGCTAAAGGCAGGTTTGGTGGATATAAAATCACACAGTTTTGGCAGGGCTGCCTGCTAATAAATTCCTAGGAATCAGAGAATGAGAACTTATTAGTAAAGTTTTTTTGTTGTTTTAACTTATTTAAATTCATTGTATTATACAAAAGAGATTTGAATGCCTTCATGGCAGTTATTAAAAAGGTTAGTAACTTCAGAGAGACTAAACTTCAGGAAGCTCACTGCTTTTAAAGATCCTATCAGTATAAAAATAAATTCTTTATACTTAAAATGGAGAGCATAATAAAAATCCATAAGGATATTGCCTTGCCTAAGGCAATAGTGAGTGGTAATCTTCTGTTGATTCTGTTGGTGCCAGTATTTCACTTGGGGACACAATGATAGGGACTGGGATGGAAATTATTTGTTTTATCCCAGAGGAGGTTTTGAGATATTTTTTTTTACCTTGTGCAGAGTAGGGATAGAAAACTGATACCCTGAAGTTTTCAAGGAACGGTAATCTGAAAATTATGGGTCATTTAATTTTCAAGTACCTTTTTTAGAGGAAATTAGTAGAAATTATCGAACAGAAGTGTTGCAAACTGGGAAAACTCCCAAAGTTCGTATTTTTTGTTTATGTGTTCTAAAACCTGTGCAAAGGAAATAATGTATTGGAAAAGGTGATTTGTGAAAAATTCTCAATCATAATCTATGCTCAGGTAATTTTTCACAGAATGGTTGAGGTTGGAGATGACCTCTGAAGGTCATCTGGTCCGACCCACCTGCTCAAGCAGGGCCACCCAGAGCACATTGCCCAGGACCATGTCCAGATGGTTTTTGATTACCTCCAAGGATGGAGACTCCACAGCATCTCTGGGCAACCTGTTCCAGGGCTCGGTCACTCTCAAATTTAAAAAATGGTTCCGGGGTTCAGACAGAGCCTCCTGTGTTTCAGTCTGTGCCAGGCTCCATTTCCTTTGCACCCTCCCTTCAGGGTATTTGTACACATTGATGAGATCCCTCCTGAGAGATCCCTTCTGCAGCTGAGCAGTTCCAGCTCTCCCAGCCTTTGCTCACAGAAAGGATGCTCCAGTCCCTTCATCATCTTACTGGTGACCCTTTGCTGAACTCTCTCCAGTAGCTCAATAAATCTCTTGTACTCGGGAGCCCAGAACTGGACACAGCACTCTGGGTGTGGCCTCACCAGTGCTGAGTGGAGGGGAAGGTTCACCTCCCTCCACCTGCTGGCATCACACCTCTGAATGCAACCCAGGGTATCATTAGTCCTTCTTTACAACAAGGGCACGTGGTGAGCTCATGTTCAACTTGGGTGTCCACCAGAACACCCACAGGGCCTTTTCTGCAAAGATGCTCTCCAGCTGGTCAGCCCCCAGCATGTACTGGTGCCTGAGAGTGTTCCTCCCGAGGTTCAGGACTTATCACTTCCCACTGTTGAAATTCATGAGGTTCCTGCCAGCCCATTTGTCCAGCCTGTTGAGGTCCTTCTGGATGGCAGGACAACCCTCTGGCAAATCAGTTGCTCCTCCCAGTTTGGTGTCATCAGCAAACTTGCTGAGGTCACACTCTGCCCCATCATACAGATTATTACTGAAGATGTTAACAGGACTGGATCCAGTATTGACACCTGGGGTACACCTTTAGTTATTGACCTCCGTCTCGACTTCACGACACTGATCACCACTCTCTGGCTGTTCAGCCATTTTTCAGTCCACATGTCTGTCTGCTCATCTGTCCCGTACTTCATAAGTTTCTCTTTGAGGATCTCATGCAAGACAGTGTCAAAAGCTTTATTGTACTCTATGCAGACAATATCTGCTGCTCTCCTCTCATCTACCAAGTCAGACATTTTTGCTTTCTAAAAGTGGAGAAGTGCCAACGGTGAAAGGATAACAAAGACTGACATCGCATGATGAAAATTGAGAGATGTGTGGAGGGTATTTCCCTCCCTACTATAAAGTAGCCTTTAATATGCTTCTATATACATAAGATATATTGTGTAAATATGTATGTGAAGTTTATATGCTCACTTAGCAGTCTTGTTTGAATATGAAAAAAGAACAAATAAGCAATGAAATGAAATAGGTTTCAGGCTGGCTGGCTTAACCTGTTTTCGAGCTGTTCTTCACTGGATTCTTATCCTGTATATAAGCCTTCATGCAGATCACTCAATTCAGTTATACTGCAGCTGGCCATCTGTAAAGCAGAGGTGATGCTTCTTCCTTTGTCTGTCCCTGCTGTTCAGATTGCAAGCTGTGTGGAGGCCTGCTGCTCCAGGTGGAATCCAGGTCCTCCTGCTTTATCCTTCTACGAGCTCGGTGTTTAGTCCAAATACATCTCCATCAAATGCCAGAAAACTCTCCACTTTGTTCAGAGATAGGTAACTCCAAGCTTTAAAGGAATGATTGAGGTAGATAGCTGGACCACCCCTTACTCTTCATGGCCAGTAGTGCTAGGTCACAAGCCTAATTTACTTTGTTGAGTGGAGTAAAGAGAGGCAGACAAGAAACATAGCGGCTTCTGGGTTTGTTTTGAGATCATCTAGATCCTCAGAGAGCTGCTTCTGGTATTGTGGGGTGCTCCCAGAAAACCTCTGAGGAAATTCAGGGTGGCAACTGCTGCAGGGTAGGGAGAGCTAGAGGAGTCATGGAATCCCAGCAAGCCCTAGCAGCCTCTTACGAGCCCTGACAGCTGTTTCTGGTTCACGAACGCATAGAGAATTGATCTGACTCCTAACAAAGCAGAGGAAAGAACCCTCTGAGCAGCTATGAAGGGGAAAGCCTGTGTAAAGGCCCACCTCAGGGCTCCCACTGTCCTTCAAAGAGGCAGTAATGGCCATTGCTTATTACCTAGGCTGAATTCTTTTTCTCCATTTTTGGCCTTCACAGTGACGTACAAAAACTGCTTACAAAACTTGCCTCTTAGTTAACATTGCAAACAGATAACTTCGTTCTTCTTTTTGTTAGTAAATATGCTTTGTAGTGGTATTTGATATTGGTAATTCCAAACTCCTCCAAGTAATAGTTCTACAGATTTATTATATCTGTCATAAAAATATTTCTTTCAGTGCCGTGCTGCACAATCCCACTTTCAAGAAGTTGAGATGTTTAAAGGTGCTTTCTCACATAAGGAAAGCAAGTCTATTTCTTGCCTACACCTTCCTCCACTCCTTCTACTGGCCAATGCACTTTCTTCTTCTGTGTCACAATCTCCTGCCTATGTTGCTCTTCTGAAGGGTTTCAGCACCTGTGTTAAGGAGATCAATCATCCAGAAGCTCCCAAGTTCACTAGGAAACACAAATGTTAACATTATGCCCCATGAAGATATAGATATTATGGCTGTGTAAGGTCATACTGGTCTGTCTTTGTCTGTTGGTGGTACAGAGGGTTTTATAATCAACACTGCTTACCATGGGAACCCCCTTATCTCTTCAATTACAGATATCTCTGTTTTCATGGATCTGATTTGATATGTCCTTCTATTTTTCTCTTTAGAAGCAGATTTCAACAGCTGATCAAACCTGAGAGAATGTAAACAACCAAAGAGCTTCCAGCCTGGTATCACAGCTGCTGTGTTTGCAAGCACTATACAGAAAGGAGTTAATTCCTTTCTTTTTCTATAATTAAATAATTTGTATTTAATGTGGCTCTGGCCGTATCCAACCATTTGATCTCATGACAAAGCGGCAATTCCTTGCTTCTAACTAATCTTAGCCTCTGTTGTACCCACAGACTTCAGTTTATGCAAGATCCAGCAATACGCTTCCTCAGCAAGAAACGTGATTAGGGATCACTGCACCCCAGCCTGTATTCTGCACAGGCTTCTACTGGCAGATGCCAATTCCTATTCTGGGTCTTGATCCCTACTCTGTAAGCCATAGACTGCCTGTGATCATAATCTTCCAGACAGCTCCGTCTGAGCCAGCTGAAACCAAAAGTAAGATTCTCCCTGAATTTCCATGTGCAAGATCTTACCTGGAGATTGGGAAGAACCAACTGTAGAGTGAAAAGTAATTCTGTCAACGACAGTTTGATTTGTTTGCTTAAATATAAGCATGTAAAGTCACTTCAGATACCCTAGTGTATGGTTTGCAAATGTTTGCAGAGGACTGGGAGACATGATACATGGCTTAATTACAAGCCGTACCTTCTGGAGAGGCAGCGTGTCGCTGTTCAGGGTATCCAAACAGCAAATGAAATATCAGATACTTACAGTTACGCAGCTGAATCCTGCCCTCAGAAGCAAAGTGGAAAAAGAATAGGAAAGAACTTCAACCCTGATGTGCTAAGCAGCAGCAGCAAATCATTCAAGTGTATAACAGAGGACAGTTGCATCTGACCTGCTGGCACAAGAAAAGGTTGCGGTGTTGCACCTTCCCCAACCTTCCTCATTTCGAGAAGGGCAATAAAGTCTAATGCTCACTCCAATTGTCAGTCGGACCCATAAGCCTCACTGTTGCAGCAATAAAGATAATGAAAAAAAAGTGCTGGTTTAGGTATATCAGTAATTTTTAATAAGATTTGTCACACAAGTACTCACCAGTGAGAACAGAGACTGGATTATATGTTCCTACATTTGTTCTTGTGCCCAGGTACTGAAATGACTGTGCAAAAAGGATCACATTGAAAATAGCTTCTGGTTTTGGTTTCAGCAACATGAACCCATTTTTTTCTCATCAAAGTGAGACCCAAGTAGGTGGCAAAACTCCCAATAACTCTAATAAAAGCAGTAACAGATCCACCGACTTCACTAATAGTATCAAATAAAGTGAAAACAGAGGAGGAAGGGAGATCAGTCAGTGTCTGAGCAGACATCACTCTGGAAATCATCAGACATACCGAAAAATGTTAAAGCTATTATGGGACTGCATGAAAGATGAATAGGGTTTATATAATTACAGTGTTTTGCATACGTTTTCTATGTATTTGCTTAGCTTTCCATTTATACGTTTTTCCTATTTCAACCCCTGGGTGAATGAGAATATATTTTTTTAAGTCCACAAGCTTACTAACTTAACAAAAAGTCAAGCCCAAACTGAAAAAGTAGACTTACACACCTTCTTTAAAAAGCAATGTGAATTTTTGTTTGTATTTTTTCCTTTTTATGTTTTTGCTGAATTAAAGGTGCATTCTGAGAATGTTGTCAGTTCTTCCAGAAAGAAGCTTTTATGTTTCTTTTTTAATGTCATTCGATCCTCTGTTGTGTTTTTAACAATGCAAGAGGAACACTAATTCATCCATTATTTATTTCCTTTTTGCTTTACTATGTTTTGTTTTGTTCTTTTCAGTCACTGTGTTTTAACACATTTTTGCTAGGTGTTTCAATTTTCATTTCTCATATGTCTTTGTCACTGTAGTAAGTGAGGTTCTTATTGATATTTAAACCTTTTGTTTTGTTTTGTTTTATGTAATACTCTAAAGTCTTGGCGTATGTAATAATACCATATGTTCTCTGTACGGTACAAAGTCCCATGGAAGTGGCTGGGGAGCTTGGGATCATACCTCACAAACGTCTCATTTCAAGGAGCTTTACTCATTAGGACAAATGTCTCATTTCAAGGAGCATTACTCATTGCAATCTTATTGTCAGTTCCATTGCACATGTGTTTGCTCTTTCTGGCAGATGTTGATCAAAGTCATTTACATTAGAAATGCCAGATCATGGAATGGAGGTTGCATAAGGAATCGCTATCATTAAAGAAACAGCATCTTCAGTTCAATTATTTTCTATGCTTTTCAGTGAGGACCTTTGTTATAAACTCTTTCCTCCATTTGAATGTTTGCAAGCAGAGGATCAAGCTTGCAGTGCTTACCCCAGGAATCATAACAAATATTTCTAGTACTGCCTTCTGAATTTTCTGATGCTTCTCCAAAGCTGTAGCAGGATCCTAGAATAATCAACGAGACAAAGCCAAAACCAAAAAAAGTACGCTAAGAAACAGGAAAGAAATGTTTGTATGTATTCAAACCAGTCTTTGGTTTGACTTAGGTCAAAAGATAGAGATTGTATCTATTACAACCAGTCTTTGGTTTGAATAGATGTGATCTCTGTCTTTTGATGTAAACTTGTTCTGAGCCTGACTGTAACATATCAAAGTATTTAATATCTAAGTTCCATTTTCACAAAGTATTTAGAAACTTAATTTTCATCAGAGACTTAGGAACCAAAGGAATGAAGTTGTCTGTAAGAAAGATCTTTTTTTATGTATACCTTGGTCACAAGTTATATCAACAGGTTTTTAACTAACAAATACAATTCAGTACCTTAAGAGTGAAAGATGAAATTACTGTTGTGATGATTCCCAAAATTAATATTCTGATTTGTAAAATAAGAATTTAGAAAAATACGAAGAAAATTAAACATATTCAGATATGTCTGGTCGGTGTGTCAAATAGCCTTAACTCTAACCTGCAGTTTTGCTAAAAAACAACTTTGCCTTTAAATATGTATTTATTCCGATTTTTAACTACAGACTGTAGTTGTGTGTACATCGCACAACTGGAACACTATACATTTAAAAGAAGGCAGTTCAGAAAGCAGATCAGGAAAATATCTATGTGCTGCTTTTAATTAATAAACAGAAGCCATCTACTTAGTGCCCATGAATAGCAACAGGGCAAACAAGTTTTTGGAAAGAACTTTATTCCAGCAGTTACCGCAAGCTCAATGCTAGTTTACAGTGTGTCTATTTCAAAGTATTAAAAGGTTACACTTTCTGAAACGTATTTTGACAAGAATGAATATTTGCAGTTATGAGTGATGTAAAACAAGTACTTTAAATGAGCTAACAAGCACTCATACTTCACATTTTAGATTTTTAAAAAATGTAAAATAATCCAATAACTCCTGTGGTACTACAGGAACATGAATTCAGTGATTTGTCTGTCCAGCTAACTGGAGAAATACATTTACCACCACACTCATGCAGAATTCTATGTACACCGGTGAATAATACATGTTATGAAAATGTTTTATTATTGCAAAACAGTTACACTTGTCTGTACACAAAGTTCTTTCTGTGACATGAGCTAACATGACTAAAAAAAGAGTTTGGCCATTTTAATGTAAAATCAGTGTGGAAATGATGCTTTTGAGACTCCTGATCAGGCAGGTTGACAATGGTGATAATGTGAAGGTGTGGGTGCTGTCTTTGAAGATGAGCTGAGAAACTACTTGGAGCCCCTGTCCAATGTGGGACGTCACCCCACCTTCTTCTGAAACCCTGTAGCACAAGTGCAGATGCAGCTCACAGCCGCAGCTGTTAAACATCCTGTTTTATTTCAATCGAGTCGCTCTCCTTACTCTTTCTGTAGAGGAAATCTCTGCATTTCCCCCCTGCTCTCTCATGACTTATTACACACCTCACACAGGTAGAGCACTTAGAAAAACCTGCTGATGTACATGGACGCTCTCCCTGGGGGAGGGACAGCACCACCCTGCAAGTGGTAAAGCTCAGGTAAGATGCTTCTATAGGAAATTAAAATCACAAACAGAACGCATGAGCCTTTGAGCAAGTAACTGAAGGAGTGGTAGGAAACAGCTCCCAGCAAACACTTATTTCCACAGCTGCCAAGCCAGTCACCAATTGCTCTGTTGCAGCTTCCTTTGGGCTGGGACCATTAAAGTGTCTCTACAGCATCTGGAAAGTCTATTTTCCATAAAAATCAATATATATGTAACTTTTGGTTATTAAAAAGTGTCTTAACTTTAGCAACAATGTCATCAGGTAGCAGTCCTTCATCTAGGGATAAAAAAGGAGGCTTTATCCCTAGTAATTTTGTACGTTGTGATTTTTGTCAGTCAGCTGACAAACTCTTTGCATGTTGTTTGTTTACCTGTTTGAGTTACAGATGAACCCCTTAGATACATGTGCCACCAGTTACCAAATGCTATACATTGTCCAAATAGCAACCCACATCACTAAGACTCTGTTTGGCATTTAAAAACAAATTTAGCATTGCCAATTAGTCAGTCACGCCTCTGTTAACCTTATTCAATGTTATGGTGCTAATCACTTCTGTAAGGCCTTGACATATTTTATAATTGAATTGCCAGGTTTGCAATTTATTTTTATTATTGTTAACCACATAAGGCTGATTTCTTTTGAAGGCTGGTGGGAAGCATGGAGTCCTAATTCCCATGTTTGTATGCGATTACAATAATCCAGCAGATTACTGGGAGGGTAAAGGGTTTTGATATAATTTTGTCAGCTAAATGAAAGGTTCAGGATGGCTCATTCGCACTGCTTGCTAACTGACTGGTATTCGCTGCCTTTTTGCTTTCGCTTTCATAGAATCATAGAGCGGTTTGGTCTGGAAGGGACCTTCAAAGGTCATCTAGTCCAACTCCCTGCAACTAGCAACTCGATCAAGTTGCTCAGACCTTTGTCCAACCTGACCTTGAATGCTTCCAGGGATGGAGCAGTTACCACCTTTCTGGGCAACCTGTGCCAGTATTTCACTACCCTCATTGTAAAAAAATTCTTCCTGCCTGTCTGTTATCATGTGTGTCTTCCTTCTTGTCAAAAACTCTGGTCTTACCTTTTGGGGGCAGGGTTCCGATTCAATTTTAGTTACACAACCTTTAACTGAATGCCATGACTTTGAATTCTAAGTCACACAGTAAATAAACTGGTATCTTCCCCTTAATTTTCCTTCCTTAGTCATTAGCTTAAAGGACTTGGCAGCTACAAGAAAGGGACATAATTCCTAGTATAGATCACTGAGTAGCATTAAGCCTACTTCAACAAACCTTCTTCTCATCAGTAGCATCATCGTACGTACCCCTGTGAAGCACAGTGTTTATGTGAAATTGCGTGTCATTGGGATAGGCTTATATCAAAACACAAAGACAAGTATCCACACTTTCAGCAGCTCTCTACCATGCCTGCCTGGACTTATTTTCTAAAATGAGATTAAGCTGCTTGAATTGAAATCTGTGTGTCATGCATGGCACTGAATGGGGTTGCAAAGAGGGTCTGTTTGCAGCTGAGACCAAGCGGTTTAAGGAGATACTGTTTTCATATTTGGGTTTTTTTTTTCTCCAGAACTCTTAGGTACCTGAAGCAGCAATGTCTATAAGCTTTGAAGGGGATTATGAGAGGGGAAAAAAACCCAATTCAATTATGTGACCCTTTAAATACTACTATCAGGCTGGGAGGTACCGATTCCTCATGCATTGCTCAGTATGGTTCCAGCTCTTGGTAGAAACAATCTGTTGTTTATTCTTGATGGACACATTTGAAATCTGGCACCTTTGGACTTTTAATGCTTTGAATTTCAAGTAGCGTTAACTACTTCCATTTCTCTGTGCAGGGCATGTGAGCCATGAATAAACAGTAACTCCTGCAACCAGTCTGCAGGTGATTCCCTTCACTTGCCATATCTCAAAACAAATTCGTATTGATCTGTGGGCTTCAAAGGAGTGGGACTTTGGTTGAATTTAACCTGTTGCACCTTTGTACCATATAGTATTGGACAATCTGCTTTCTCCTGCAGGCCTATTTAAATTTAAGCTCCTGATGCTTAGCAGTTACGTTAAACAAAGACGGTCAGCAGTTCTCCACTACGAACAGACTGAGTCTGTTCTTATTCCTGTCCACTGGAGTAAGTGTCCACTTTATGAAGAGGAAATTGACTACTCGTGTTGGGGCATTAGAGCATAAAAGTGTAATTAAATGTGAGATAGCTGTTCCTTGAAAAATGTGAGAAATTTGTTGTTCAAAATGAATTCTCAGATGAGGTTTTTGGTAGAACAAAATTAAACTGTGGGTCTCAATTGCTAAACCCTTGTTCTGCTGGAGAAGATCTCTGTTTATCACTGATCAGCGGTCTGCCAAGTGATTCAATGACAACAGTTGGGCTGATAATACTTTCAAACCTGTTTAAAGCCTATTAATTAAAAGCCATCTAGAAATGGGATTTTTTCTCAGCAGAAGTCCCAGACAGGTAGCTGTTTGTTAAAACTATAGTGTTCTTTTTCAGCTTTCAGAACATCTGTCCTGTATTTCTTCATATTTGGGTGCAGGGTGCAAATAACAGCAGGCACACAGACAAAGCTATTAAAAATGTAAGAGCTATTCCAGTAAATCAGTTAGTTTGCAGTAAATCAGTTAGTTTACCATTACTGAAGTTCTGTATGAAGTGAGTCTCGCTGTTGGCAGAATAGGATTTTGTAATAAATAATACAAAATATTCTCTGTTTTTTAAAAGGGATGTTGTAGAGAGACTTCAACAATAAATGATTTAATGGGATATGTGATGATCAATGGAGCTGCCTTGTTGCATCTCAGAACACTGAAAATCCTGGTGTACACAGAATCCTTGGAGGACCTCTGCTTTTTAAAAGATTGTTACTAGCAGCTGACACTTACTCTTTTCTATCTTTGAAAAGGTGAAAATCTGAACTTCTAGAGCTTGTAAAGAGTTCAGGAGAGTGAATTATCTCTCCCTACTGGAGGCTGCTGTAGCATCAAGTGAGATACATTATGGTTAGCAGAGGCATCTACGTAGATGGGCAGAAATCCTTTGGAGATTAGAATGTGCAGAGGAAATGATTCTCCACTGGAAAGGGAGACCGCTGCAGAGAATTAGATGGGCACACAGGAGAGAGCATCTCAGAAATAGATGGACTCTGTCAAACATATTTCCTGCTTTGCAGAGAGGGACAGAGCAAAGGTGCATTAACACTTGAGGAAGCTGGACAAGGTAGAAAGAAGAAAGACATAAGGTGTTATCCCATGTCCAGCTGCGCCCCGCCCCCCACCATTGTAGCCTGTTGCCATCAGCAGACGTATTGATATGCCAAAATCTCACAAAAACGGCTCTGCATTCCTCTCATGGAAGCTACGTGTGTCCCACAGGTTGGGTCTTACTTAAATCAGTCACAATAAAGAAAAACTACCAGTCCTGTATCATTCTTCATAGCTCTCAGAATCTCCCACATTCATCTACTTCCATTATGTTGTCTAACACAATTGGATTCAACAGCTGTTTCATCAGTGACAACTATAAATTTAATATAAAATCCCTACATTTTTTCTGTTCGTACATCTAAGGACCACACTAATTCTGTCAGGTTCTTTCCTCTTCCTTGTTTACCACTCCTTTCATTTCCTGTCATCTGCACATTTTGAAGATAAATATATTCTTTCATTTCAGACTGAAAAAACTACTCAAAAGCCTAAGGCCAGGGACCAGTCCCTGCAGAACCTCATTAGAAACACCTCCACTCGACCGTAGTCTTCTGTTTACAGAAGTGAAAAAAAATATTGTAACTTGCATGCGAAGCAAAGCCAAAAAAAGAGTAGGTCTTGGAAGCTCATGGATGGATAATCACAGTATAAAAATTTGTGGGGAAGAGCCTTCAGGAATAGAGAAAAGGAGTGACTGACAAAGAAAATTGCGTCTCAATGATCATGAAGCATCAGGATAGCCAAACAGCATCTGTGATTATGAAAACTAATTAAAGCAAAAATAAATGGGGCCATTTTCCCAAGAGGATGCTATGGTCCCACACCTAAATGAATACTTCATCTTTCAGAAAGAAAATGGTTTCCGTTTGAGTAAGTCAGGGCACAAATGCTGGTCAGTGTAAGGAAATGCAAGTTACTGGTCACCAGGTGGAATTAAAACTCATGGAGGTCAATGCATCTGGATCAGGTGGCCTGGACAGTCTTCGTTCTATACGCTGAATAAACTAGCATTGAAATTGCAAAATTTTTTAATGAAACTAGCAAATTCAGATCTTGTGCCACATAAGCAGCAAATAGTAAATGTACCGTCTACACTACCAGAAGAGGAAAAAGTGACATAAGCAACAACAGGCCCATTAATCTGAATTCAGTGGCATACAGGATTAGAGAGCAAATTTTAAAAGAAGAGTACTGAAATACATGAAGATAAACTGAAAAAACACAACTTGATTTCACTAAAAATAATTCATGTCTGACTTGCCTCATGTTTTTCTTTGATGAAATAATTGATTTTTTAGACAAGTAGAAAAAAGTAGATCTTATTTATCTGGATTTTTTTTTTTAATATAGTACCACACAAGAAGTTATTAGTTATGCTGAAGAAGATGTGCAATGCTTATAAGGGGATAAAGCACAGGCTGGAAGACAGATAACAGTCTTGTAATGAAAGGGAATCATCCAGATTGAATGGGATTATTAGTGCATTCTTCAAAGGCTGCTCTTTTAACCAATATTAATTATTTTCACTAATGGTATCCCGAATAATTAATCCCATATCCTTTGCATTTTGATGCAGTATTACAGTCCTAGTGGGAATTTGCCTTAGCTGATCAAATAAATTCTTGCATAATTTTGGGCTGGGGGGAGGTTAGTCCTCAAAGACTATTTTGGAAAACAATGTTCAATGTATTTTATAGATTATCTTGGCACAAAAAAAAATAGATATTTGCTAAGGAAATTAGGAGGCTTTGTCAATGCAGAGATAGATTATGATATTTTATAAAAGAATAATGCAACTTTGAAGACTAGAACAATGGAAATACATTAAAATATAATAATACACAATGAAAAAACATGATTTTAGAGATTCATATGCAGTCTGCTTCCTGTACAAAGGGATCTCATCAGTAGGAAACAGATGATGAGGAGAAAAACCCAGGTGACAACATCAAAATAAATCTTATTGGTTATGTATGACCCAGACTGATTTGAGAAAAAACAAGTAAGACTTTAACCTGAATTGGCTGCTTTTTCAGATTATCCTCTTAGGTCAACTCCTTTGAATTACAGCCTACCCTTTCACAGAGACATTAATCTCTTATCTTACTGAGATCCTTCCACTCTGACCTCAGGTTCTGGCATGACAAGGTCAGCAAGCCAGCTGCTCTGAGCCGGAGGGAAGATCCCACACCTGACAACCCTGTAGCAGAAGACTGCAGTATGTGCCACTGTGGATTACTCAAAGGAGTGATAAACTGCCATCGAATTATAAAACACAGGAGACTGCAAAACCAGCATCTCTGAGGAGTTTACTCAGACAGCAGGAAACTGTGCTGGAGGCAAAAAGAAAAATATGAGTATCCAGGAAATATTAGTAAAAATCCCAGGTGCACAGCATGCCTCTGAATGTTCAGAGTATTGGCAAATATTGACTCCGGCTCTAGCTGCTTATTGTAACTGCTTTGCCAAGTCATAATGATGAAGGGTGATTATTTGCTTTTCCTTTTTTTTTTTTTAATATCTTTCCTTGTTACAGATGGTTAATTTTACTGTGGAAAAAAAAAATAGCTCTAGAAATACAGCTCTACTATTCAGTAGACTACAGAGAGCAAAGAATAATCTGGGGGTAAATTCTCCCTAGCAAGACTCCAACAAAGGACCCATCGGTTGGAAATGAGCATTATATCATACTTTCCAGGATTAAACCAACTGTGCATGCAGTAAGCTCTCTTTATAGATCTGAGAGCAGCACAGGCACCGAGATCCATTTGTTTTGGATGGTTTTCAAGACACAGCTATTGTTTATATTGTGCAGAGGCCCAGGACTGCAGAAGAGGAAACTGTAAGTTGTAAGGAGCAAGCCGGAGTGTGCACAGCGCTGTGCTCTTGGAAACATCGGCTCTCCAGCTGGAAACGGAGGCGTTGAGAGCAACAGCAACAACAGGGATGTGGATGTTGGAAGCGGGCTTTTGTGTTGTAAGGAAAAGAACCTAAACTGAAAAAAAATGCTTCAAGGTGAAGTGGTCAGCTATGCCTGGTGCTGGCTCTGCTTCCAGGTGTGTTATTCAGCCCAGTTCTGTTGACAGCAGTGGTGAAAACAAGATAATCATAAGTCTATGATAAATCGAAAGTGGAGTTAGGAAGCAGAGAAACATGATATATGGCCCAACGAGTGAAATCCTTGGGAAATATGTAGTGCCCTAAGCAAAAGAAGGCAGTGAACAAAACACAGGTGCCACATCGGCTGTGGCCTTCACGATGATGAAGCCGGAGGCTGGCAACGCAGGCTGAGCCCCGTCGGTGGCAGCAGCCCCCTACCAAGAGGGGCACCAAGGGTGGGTGCTGGGAGAAAGGAGATGCTTTTCTTGCTCCTCCTGCAGGAGGCAATATCCTTTTAAATTTTTTTTCCTCCATTATTAAATATACAAAAAAAAGAAGGTTAAGTTTTGTGTGTGTGTTTGGGGTATGCCTTTCTCAAGGCAGGCGTCAGGGTGGGTAACGGTGTGGTCAGCTTGCCCAGCTGGCTCAGTCCCTAGCCCTCTGCCCTGGCCTCCGAAACCCAAGCTGTCCCCTCATCAGGTGCTACCACTAAGCCAAAATGTGCCAAGCAGTGGGATGGTTTCCTAGCAGGAAGCATTTTAAACAGAAACCAGTTGCAGGACACTGCAATGAGATAGTTGAGTTCTATTTTAAGAATATTTATGTCCTTGCTTGCAGGCAGAGTTGTGTTAAATCTCCCCGCCTCCCAGTCCGTGTTGAACAGGACTGGTATATGAACATCCCCATGCAATACTTCAACAGGAAAAAAATACAAAGAAGCCTAAATAGGGAAGCCAGTGGGGAAGTGAGTGTCACGAGCAGTCGCTTAGCTGAGGCGCTTGGGAACAGAGAAGGTTTAGAGACTGTCACCTGATGTTGCTAACTCTACCAAAACCCAGAAGGCTCGGTGATTTCAGTTTAGAGGATTGAGAAGGTGGAAACTGAAAAATTAAAATAAAGCAATGTGAAGCAGCAACGACATGACTGGACCCAGACAGGCAGCTGGAGGCATTCCCAGTCTCTCTGCAGCAGCATTTAAGTGGAGAGATTTCAGGTCTGCCTGAATACTGTTCTGTTCCCCATGCAAAATGTCACTGGTTTTAGTGGGCTTAGAAAATGGGCTTAGCAGATAACCATGTTTCATCTGGCTGTTTGGAAAGACATTTAACAGCACTTCTGACAAGCTTAAAATAAAGTTAACGGGGCTGTCCTTACTGCCCTGTGAACAAGGTGTATGTTTCCCTCCCTTCAACCTGCAGGGAATAAGACTTTACATATTCTCCTGCAAGAAATGAGTGCCCAGGAAATCAAGCAGTGTGAATCAGTGCATCTTTGTGGGCTGTAATGGAACAACTTCTGCTCACACGGCTGATGTGTCTGGCCTCTTACCCCCCGAGACTTGGAAGGCAGGGATTGTTTATACCTAAGTGCGGACCTTCACCTCTGCTTATGTTCTCAGTCACCTCTAAAGAAAAAGAATGTAATTACTCGGGTGATTGGTTATTGCACAGGTCTGGCAAGTCTGAGGTTTTGAGCATGAGAGTTGCTCTTTTGTGATCCTATTTCGTGCTCTGCTGCCTTTTCCCTGCTCTGAGATCCCATCCTCCCCACCCTCCCCCCTGGGCTGTTTCTCTTGGTCTTCTCCTGGACAGACATTCCCCTCCCTGTGTGCTCTCGACCCATGTGCATGGACCATCACCTCTGCCATGCAGCTCGGCACCAGAATTGGACATGCTGGAGCAGTCTGAATGGCTCCCATATGTATTTTCCTAATAGCAAACACAAAACGTATCATTACCGAATTCACACATAGACTGTTAATAAACACCCACACTCATCTCCTTAAAGAAAAGATGTCATAACTTGTTCCATCATTTTCACTGTTGTCAGTGAATGCTATCTACTTACAGAGAGTAGCTCAGGTTGGCAGAGTGAAGGCACCAGTCTGAAGGCTGATTACATTAAGCATACTGAAATTATTGTCATATCAAAACAGGATTGGTTGAACATCTTCATTTTATAAAATTTTCTGATTGTAAATTTTTTTTTGGAAAAAACTGATCTTCATGCCAAGAGCATTCTTTGTGGAGAATTAGGAGGAAAAAATGCCTGGAAACTCATATTTCAAAATAGAAATTTCTACCTGAAAGCAGAAACAGAATTGCTGTAATGACTTTGGGAATTACAGGGTGCTCATCATACCCTAAGTGTCACCTAGGTCAGGTGTGACACCATGGTCAGTTTCTTTCTCATCATGTCATTCTAGATTTAGTAAATCTCAATTCACTTTACCTCATGTCTCCAAAAAGCTGGGATCTGGTATGTTGTGGGAAACCCAACCTGGCCCAAGACCCTGACCTGCAGAGATGAACGAGGGCAAACTCCTGGCTGTACAGTTCTTACGAGACATTGGGGCAACCCTTCTCATCTCAGGTTTGGAGTACTTGAAAAGAAATATTTGGATTTTTATTTGATGTTTTTTTTAAACATCTCTAAAATTTCTATAAAAGATCAATTGGATTTTGTAATCTTGCATTACTTTTGAGTTACTTAACGAAAATCGGTGTTTTTTGTTAGAGTGGCAACCTTCCTGATTTTGAGATAGCTGTAATACAGGTATAGATCAAATCCACAGCTCTTTTTAAGAAAAGTCAATTTCAAGTCTGTAGCTTTTGCTGTTTCCTGTGCAGCAGAGATTCTGCAAAGTTTCACTTTTCAGCAGTTAGCTGTGCCAGAAATAATGTCTGCTATGAAAACAGAGGGTTTTTTCCTAAACAATAACCTTCAGTTAAAAACACTATAGAGAATTAGATTAAGGGTTAGGGCCTAAAATTCTTGAATGCTGCTGGGAGACCCTCCTTTGTAGCTCTGTGCTGGCAGTCACTGAGACTTTCGTTAGATTATTTGGGAATTTTCCGTTAAATGTTTGCCCTTTTATTGTCAGAAAAAAAGATTTTCCAGAAATGTGGAAGTATCTAAAGGGAATTTTCTACTTAGACCAAAACATTTGCTTTTCCCTTAAGCCATCAAAGTGAAATATTGCATTGCTGTTCAAACCAAATCACAATGTTTTATTTTTTTATATAAAAAGGGGGCCATTTTGCTTTGTGCTCAGCACTGAAGTGCAGGTGCCTCAAGGGAAGTGTAATTCATGTGCCCAGCTTTCCTTATGTATGTACTACAACTTCCCTGAGACCCCTGGTGCTCTCCTAATATTACACCACCTAATATTTCCCAGAAACTGGGTGACTCAGCTGAGGTCTCTGAAATGATGTTAGAATTCTGAAGCATTTTTGTCCCACAGAAAGTTCTGTTAATTACCTCTTCCTTTGATCTGGGATAAAAAAAAAAAAAAATTGGAATTTCCCAAAGGACAGAAACTGTGATTTCTTGCTCAGCTCAATGGCCTCTCTGGCTATTGCTCGGTCCTTCACTCTTGTGAAAAGGGAAGAGAAATTGTTCCAAACAGAAGTGCTTTAGTGTGGTCACTGCTTCAATTTGAATTCAATTGCACTTAGAATAAACCTGGGAGAGAGTTTAGCAGCTACATAATGTGTTAAATGACACAAAAATGTAATTATTATGATGTGGCATGCATTAACTGAGAATTTCTGATGTCAGTAAAAAAAGCAGCAGTCCTTAGAAATGGATATTCCCAAAGAATAAATGGCAGGCAAGTGCCAGGAAAGTGAGACATATCTTTTAAATTTATTTTAATGTTTAACTTTGGCTCTAAAAGTAAAAATACTGATTAATTACCTTTTTAAAGCACTTTAATAATGCCACTATTTAACCTTTACAGCAACCTGGTGGAGCAGCTGAATTTTAGTACTGCCATTTTAGAGATAATTAAGGAGCAGATCTGTTAAAATGTCTTCATTTTGGATGCCTTCTATGTCTTTAATGCCCACCTCGAGTCAGACAGTGGCTGATGAGCCTCTGCACCTTCTGTTGGTCTCAGGTCAAGCTGTAGCACCTGAAAACATTTTGTCCCTGAGGCCCCGCTGTGAGAACCTGCATCCGTGGGCATCCACAGTGATAAAATGCTCCCAAAAATGCACCCTTGTGACTGTGTTGCTCCACGCAGAGTCAGGCGGACAGCTGTCAGATCATTGAACAGGTGCAGAGTACAGGCATTTATCCTGGTTTTCCACCCCAAAATGTTGTCCAAGTGTTTTCAGCAGCATGTTAGAATTAGTCCCATAGTAAGACAGATTGAGAGCTAAGGTCTGATTTTTGGAGCAGGAATCATTTTGATGTGCACCTGCAGAAGAGCAGAAAAGGTCAAAGACTTGCCCCCAGCCCCAGCTGCCTTTGGCAAGTGTCACAGAGGAGTTTGCATCCCCTCAAGCATCACATAACACTTGGCCTTCAGGTAGCACCCCTGAGGTCCTCAGCTGTAATTGTTAGGATGCGTTTTATCAGTTTGAGATGTCTGAAATAACATCAGGGCTGTCTTATAACCCACCGAGTTGGGGAGAGGGTTTTTGCAGGCACCTGGAGGCATGCGTTGCATACACTGGAGTGTGGCATAAAGGTTTCTGAGACTGAAAACCTTCTGGGACAGTGTTAGACAACCGTATAGGGTGGAGATAGGCAGCTGCATCTGCACTGCTTTCCAGGAACTGCTCCTGCAGTGTGTGCAGCCAGGAGGCTTCCCCACCAGGCACAGGGCTCAGCAGCGAGGTTGGCAGCAGGTCCCATGCTCTCCATCACTCCCTGCCCATCCCCTGTTTAGTGGGATGGGTGCATCCAGCCAAGCTGGCCCATTTGGTTGCCAGAGGCACAGTCACACCCGTACCTCTCAGGGCAGATGAGAGAGGTTTCATTATGTGTGGTGGTGTAGGGTAGAAATACTGTAGGGTGTGCTTTACTCCCGCAGCCCTCCGACAGCTTTGCCATAGCCCAAGAGTTTGTTTGCCAGAAGGGATGTCTGAGGTCTTGCTTAGACTTGTCCAGGTATTTTTACAGCCCAGATAGACTTTTATGAGGACAATGAAGACTAAGATCTTGTGTTAGGACATTCCTCAGCTTGCTTTCAAGGGATGCAAACATTGTGGCTATCATCAGTAGGAATCTTTGTTGTTCTCTCCTGCAGGCTCTAGGGCAGTTCCTGGTTCCAAAGTAGCAAAAAAAAAAAAGAGCCAAGGAGGATACTGGTGTTTAAAAACGCTTTATTAGGGCTTCTGTTCTTACAGAAAAGCCAGCATGGGTGGAGAAAGCTTGAAAGCATACAGACAAAGGAGCAAGTATGGGTAAATATGTGCACTTCCCTGCCACAAATTAATAAGAGAAGGAACATATTTTAAGTCAATGGATAAAGCATTTGCTCGACTGAACAGCAGAAGTTTAGTTCTGGAAGGAAACCAACCATTTGTCAAATCTGCATATTTCTTCAGTTAATTAATAAATAAAATAAACTGTTGGAACAGGAACACACAAACTTCCCTGTTTAAGGTCTATGTAATCTGGCTGCCTGCCTCTGATGATGACCAGCACCAAATGCCTGAAAGAAAACTGCAAGACGCTGCTCAGTACTGGGTTATGAAATAAATTGCAAGGCCAGTTTCTTCTTAAACTTCACTGGTCAGAAGTTGGCTTATGCCTTGGTGTAAAAGTTTTGTTCCCTGTTTCTAGTGTTTCCAGCTCTCACAGTGTATGTTATCCTTGAAGCCCTCAGCATGGACTTCTGTTATTAAATCTCAACTTTCTTTAAAACAATGAAACAAAAAGAAGAATAAAGAAAACAAAAGAAAAAGAAAAGAAAAAAAAGAAGGAAACCGACAGCCTTCCCATTTGTGGGGGATGATTTGACAAGAGATTTCAAAGGCTGACATGAGTTCAAGGCAAGACCGGACAAATACATACGAAATAAATGCACTGTGTGTGACTAATTACACAGAAACCACTTCTAGCACAGCAACAGTTTCCACTTGAAAACAGTTGGAGACTGGAAGAATATGAGAGGGGAGTATCACATGTTCTTGTCCTGCTCTTACTTTTCCCTTGGGAAGAGCGGCTATTGGAGACAGGACTAAACAGACTTGTGGTTGGATGCAGAATGGCCTTTCATATGGTAGATATAATTTACATTTTGAAAAATCCCACCCAACTTCATAAGGCTAAAGCAAGAATCTCAAAATATTTATGTTTCATCTGGTTTTGGTATATAATCTGGAAAAGCTGCAGGTTTTTTCCCCAATGTTTAGGATTGAGCACATATCTTAGAGTTTCCAGGTATTATAGTAGTCAGTGTTAAAATGCTAGATATTGTAGTTTTAAAATGGTAGCGTATGATATTAGTTATTTTACTTTAATAACAGTAAGAATGTGCTGCACTTTCACAGAAATTACCAGTGAGAGTTCTTTTTAAAAATAAGAACTTAAGGAGGACAGTTATATTTTAGCAACAATTCAAAATATCTTTTTTTTTTTCTTTACCAAACAGGGAAAAAACCCAACCAACTATTGTCAGGTCGTGATTGCTTTTACTGCAAGAGTGACAACATAGCACAGTTACATTCTCCCCAAGGAAACCACTTTCCCATGTGGCTTCGTTGGAACAATAATTTGCTGGAGTTGAGTGGGTGCTCGGTGCTCTGCTGCAACAAGGTCCTGGCTAAGGAGAACCATGGTGTGTTAATTAGGCAGCACCGAGCAAGAGCCTCTGTGTTCCTGCAGCGATGCAAATTTGAAGGGAGGTGAAAACTGTGAGGGAGGAAATGAGCCCGTTGGCTACTCATGATGCAAAAAGACACCCGGAATTTGTGCACGCCAGCACAAATAGTGTTTTTAAGGGCATAGATAGCATCTTTGGGGATGTTTTATTTTTAGCTTGAAACTTTAATATGCCTAATTAACTTCAGTTGGGATGTACAGCATAAACAGGCAGAAGCCTGCTGGTGAAATTAATTATTCACCCTAGGAAGGGACAAGGTGTATATGAGGATACTCAAAATGGGAAAGGGGAGAATTTTGTCTGGAAATGGATAAAAGCAAGGCATAGCCTGAGCTCTGCGTGGGGTGTGAGAGGTTTATATGTGTGTGATGGTTACATGGGACTACAGTTCAGAAGGTAGGAAACTGCAACTTGTGAAGGTTTCTTTGCACAGTGTTTCTGTGTGAGGGTACAGAAGTTACAGCACCTGAGAAAGGATCGGTTCACTGTTTCTGCACTGGACGAAGAAGTCTGTGTGTGGTGTCATGTAGTGTAGCACATTACAGCAGGGACAGGGCCCTGGCTGCATCACGGTAGAAACAACGGTAAAAAACGTTAACTAGAAAGGAGAAGGTGAACTCTTTAAAAACCTCTGTAGGATCATCTCAGCAGTCTGAACTCTGTAACCCACTGACCTGAGGGAGGCATAAGAACAAAATGAGTCTGGCTGATACAGAGGGAATTCTCCTTGGCTGGAAATTAAACAAAAAAACCCCCAAGCACTTCAGTGATGAAGCCTACAGTCTCTTCCCGACCACACTTTGATTAAGTACCTTGCAGGTGAAGCAAGAGGAAATCACAGGGGCAAAGATGCTAAGTTTTACAGCTTGGTGAACTCCCGTTGTCACACATCTGTCTAATGCAGTCCTGTGGGGAACAGCCCTTGCAGTCCTGCTGGAACAGCTCTGTTGCTGTGCACCTCTGGGAATCCGACAGACACGGCAGCAGGGAGAAAGCTGGAGGTGACCCACATGCATGTTCTCCCTCTCTGGAGCCAGCATATCCTTCAGGTCAGGAGGGGTGCTGCATCATTCACTTTTGGGTTTTCTGTGTGTCTGTGTGTACATGTGCATGTGAAAGAGAGGGAGTGAGGGGGAGACTGCTCATTTTTTGTGTCCCTTAATTAGGAGCATCATTACCATGGCTCTGAGAAGAATTCAACCATCATAGAGACGGCTGTCATCACTCCCCCATGATCCAGCTTTCAGGAGACCAAGCTTTCTGATGGAGTTAGAGGTCAGAGCAGGAGGCAGAGAACCTACATATGAGCTCTGCCCGTTAGAGAAGACAAAACAAAGTTCTTGTGAGTCACTGCTCAACATGGACCTGTGTACGTTTTTCTGGGCTCTCCGCCCTGGAACTCCCAACCAGGATTCAAGGCCACCACTGCTGGCTATGCTGGACTCCCAGGGCTGCATCCTTCTCCTGGGCAATCGGGCAAGCAACCCTTCATTTCATAGTTGGGCTGTTTCCTGACTGAGAAAAAAAGAGAAGGAGTTAGTCTTCTCCCAGCTACACCCGCCTTCTGCATCAGTATGGCGTGGCGATCACACCAGCTGAGCAGTGCAGGTATTATCAGTGGTGAGCTGCTTCCACAGATTTCTGACATGAACAGGGCAGCTCAAGCTTCACAGGTCTGTTTGTGTCTGTGCTGCCTACGAAGGTGTCCACCTCTGCACCCTGTGCCCTGCTGGTACCCTCTGCCAGGTTTTCTTTGCTTACATCTCAGGCTTCAAATTGTAAGAGATGCAGAAAGATGAGCAAAAGGCAAGCTAAGTTGCCATGAAGGCACAGTCTCTATGAAACTTATTCAGGTGTTATCCTTGAAGACACAAAGGGAGGGAGGAAGAGACAGCAGGAACTTACTGACACTTCTATGAGCCAGCATCTTTCCCCAGTGAACGAGCGTGTGTGAGCACCTGTGACAGCAATTTATAAACACCAGTAATTAATCCTGTGCTGGCCCAGCCAGTGGCCTTCTCTTCCCTGTAGGTGACTCAGTTCAGCAGGGGCTGCTTGTACATTCTGGCTGGGTACCGCATCTCAGCAAACACATGATGCACAGCCTGTTCGTGTGCTGCTGCTTTGCTCACCATCTGTGAGGATGCTGTTGTCCACAGGCTGATCCCATCTCTTCCTCATTGTGTCCTGGATATGACGATAGGATCCCATTGCCACTGATGTTAGGGAGGAAAAAGGCACATAATCGACTTTGTTTTGCATTCTTTTGTTAATAACCCAGCTGTATGGGGAAATGCCATTTAGGCCTTTCTTTTGAGACAAAAGATTTTTTTCTGTCTTATTAAAAGCATTAAAATCTGCCAAATCTAGCCATTAAAACTCTACATGTAGATTCAAGCTATAAAGTTACCCGAACACATAAAGCTTAAGTAAATTTGCAGTAAGATGTGGGTAGATTTATTCCACGTGTAGCTCCCCTATGGGAGTTTCGCAGCTAAATCCCTGTGCATCTTATATCTTATTGTAAATAGATACACTAATGATGCATAGAAATGGCTTTCACGACAATGACTTGCCAGTAATTTTTGTTTGTGTTACTTTTTATATTGTATTATAAAAATTCAGCCATGATTTAATATTGAGGAATTCCTACCACTTTGTTATGGCCCTCTACCGAGGATAAACTAGCACAGAGATCTGCAAACAATGGTTTCATTTGCCCAGCTGCTGTATCTCACCTACTTGCATATCAGTAATAGTCCATCTGCTGCTGACAGTCTGTTCCAAACATAGTAATATAACAAGTAATAGTATTATAGTAATGTAACACATCATAGCAAACCATCCCATAAAGAACACAAGGTGTTTGCCAGGATAGGTTTGAAAACACTTGGATCGTCTGTTATCTTTTTTTGCCAGGGTCATTATGTTAGGAATGAGGTTTATGTGAATAATTGCTTGATGCTTGAGCTGAAAAGTTAATATTTATTCAGGGGAATGGTCTGCATGGAGAAAGGCTGATGCAATTGGACACAATTCTGTCATCGAAAGAGGTTTCTAATATTTCTATGGTGGTAATTTTTTCCTGAGTGTTATGACTGATTTCGGTCCCTTTTTTCTTCTGAAGCCAAGGGTGAAAATCAGTCTTATACAGCTGGACTTAGCAGTGGGATACCTGTTGGTGTGATGAGAAGGGGCATTACTGTGCCTTCCCAGTCCATGGATCTGAACTTTTCATTCCAAGATGCACTGAGAAACTTCTGTTCTCAATCACGTTTGACACACGCATTTCCTCCAATGGGGAGCGAGCCAGAAAGTACAGTGGCAGCTGGCAGAGAGAGAAGTACCAGTGCCGCCTAAGAGGGGAGGACTGCAGGACCCCTAAAGAAGGTGAGGAGGTCTGCTGGACCCTGTTCAGGCCTGTATCCTCTCTGTGGTTAAATAATTCATCAGGAACATGCAGCCTTCAGGTGCAGTTATATGTCCATTAGTGCTCAAGCTTTTATTTTTTTTAATTGTACAAAGGTTTATGTCTGAAGAAGTATTCATATATTATGATTTGCTTGGGGGTTTGTGTTTTTGGAGTCATGCTAGAGGGTTTATTACTCCAAGAAACTATGCTAATGACATTCCAGATATAACACAGCTTTGCTGCTAAAATGAAAGCACTGAACTACGTACTTGATGGATACTCTTGTTTACGTGTAGCAGTCAAAACTTCTGTGTAAGTGATAAATCTTTAAATATTCGTAACTGCCCTCCAGTTACTATACCATTCCAGTGATCAGTATTGCACTATCCCTCGGGTCTATGTTTCAATCCAAGTGAAAATGATCAGAAGCCTCTGATTTTTTTTTTCTCTTCTTCCTCATGGATGCTCTCCAGACAGCGGGAGTGATGGTCAGACAGACAGCAGTCCCAGACCGCTTCATGGGGAAAGAGGGGGCCTGTGTTAAATAAATAACTGCTGGTGGACAGAAATAAAATTAAAATTGAGAGGAGAGGAGAGGAGAGGAGGGAAAATAGGGGAGAGGAAAAGGGGAAGGGAAGGGAAAATATGGGGAAGGGAATGGAAGGGAAACCAGCACTACAGATGTCTGTCGTTTCTTGATCAGGATCTTAGAACAGAGGAGGGATGAAGCTAAACCCCCATGACCTGCAATGCTGGATGAGACACTGCTGAATCACGCAGTAGTATGAATTTGATGTGGGTTAAGCATAGCCACATGACTGTATTTCTATCTGGATAGTCCCTGCACGTGACATGGAGTCTCTGCTGGCTTCCTGCCAGCTCTGGCAGGGCTGACAATACCTGTTCGGGAGCATGGTGTGGTGTGAATACATGATACGGTATGAAGCCTGCCTGTACGAACATAACCTCTTGATATTGTTTCAGCAGATTTGAGCTGGCAGAGTGAATGTATATTGGATCAATGCTTTGCGTTATGTGGCCGCAGCATTTCTGCTTCAATGTTAGCAGCCCTGAAGTCAGATTTGCTGTAAAGTCAAACCATGGCTTGAATTGGCATAGAAAGAAAAGCTATTTAAGGTCATGGCTGTGGCAGACTGCTGGGTCTGTCTTGAGCAGCTTGTGTAACTGTTCCACAAGCTCTACTGGCTCCAAGCATTGTGGTGTCTGAGTCTGTCACCGTATTTATTTCTGAAAAGAGGGAAATAGCTACAGAAGTACAAAGGGAACATGTTTCCACAGGTTGCCCTTGTTATACCAAAACTTCATCCAGCTATAGCATGTGGTGTGCTTGCGGTTCACATGGATTCTGCTCTCCAAGACCACATTTTATAAAGCCAAGACCTCTATTGCAGACACACTTCTTTCTTTAAAGAGAAAGCATTATTCATTAAAATCAAACTCTCTGCTGCAGAGATGGAGCTTTCCTGGGACTTAATTATATCAGGTTTAAAAGGACAACAGCCAAGGATGTTAGGCTTTCCCTCCCATGAGAAGTTCCATTTCCATAATTTTAAACTCCCTTTAAAAATAAGAGCCGGGAGAAAGACTTTGTAATGATTCTTTCTCTGGTTGAGAACTAGAAATGAATAGATCTGAATCCTTGCATGAATACTGGTGAAAAATGGGTCGCAAAGTTTATAAACTGTTCTACTGTCTAGTAAGGGCAGAGGACACCAGCTCCCTAGATTTCATCTAAATGCTTCAGGGAAGAGGTATTTCAGTCTAGACAGACACTAGCCTTTCTTTGCTGAAAGTAAAATGTTAGGGTGACTAGGGAGAATAATTACTGAAATATTTGAAATTAGAATAATATATTGGACATGCCATCATGGGTATGTTTTTGATAACAACTTTTCCACACAGAGATTTTTTTCCAGTTAATATCAGTGGTTTAATTTTGCCAGCTCTATCTGGACATAACATCTACCAAAGATCACAGTCTGAGACAGAGTTGACAGACATCCTTTTTCCCCCAGATGCAACATGAAAGCAGGCCATTATTTTGAAAAGCAGCTTGCATGTTTACAACTGTAGAATAGTTGCATATTTAGTGTGAAAAATACCCTGAAGTATCTAAAAAATACATATTCTTTTTTGTTATGGCATAGAACGACTAACATGATTTTTCAGAAGTCCAGTGGGACCAGTCTAGCAGATGTCTTCAAGTTGTGGTCCGGTGTTTAACTTGTGTTACACTTCTACCACATGGAAAGACAGGGGTGGAGGTGTTCGTGGCAGAAAGCAAAGACTGGGAGAGGACAATAAAATAGAACTTCTCCAGGTTTGTGATGGAGCTGTAATTCAGGCTGGATATCCTCTGATCAAACTGGATATGTATCATCATACATTAAAAGACCATATGTACTGGGAATCCTTCCAGGATGGCATAAATCTCCTCATCTTATAGCTATCGATCGATCAGTCCCGTGCCATTTTAAAATGCATCAAGGTCTTAGGACTAAGGAATTCTAGTATAGGACTCATGAAATAAACCAGCTTCCTTTAATGTAGGCAGGGCCACTTTTAGTATCTTTCTCTGAAAGTCCAGTTTGAAATGAACTGACTTTAAAAAAATCGGTTTAAAAAAAAGCAAAACACTCCTTTGCCACTTTGTGGAATAAAATGACAGCAAAGTCTGAGACTGTTGATTTAAAATGTGAATAAGAAATGTGCTCTGCAGGAATTATGACCTCCTCTGTGCAGACACAGGTGGAACCTGGGGAGAGATTTCTTCTTCTTTTAAAGTTGACACTTAAAGAAAACTTCCCTAATTGGTCACTTTATTAAGAGCTTTTTCTTTTTTCCTCAGAGAGGAAGGGAAATGAAAAAGAAACACAACCCACCAACAAATGCATCTTAAACATTTGCAGTTCCTTAATACCTGGAAATACACATCTATTTCACTTTTATTTCACTGTGCATTTAGCACAGTAATAGCATTCTGAAGGGCGGAATAAAAAAATTGTTCTTATGTGGTGTGATGTTATGCCTTGACATGATCACATTTCATAAAAAACCCTACTTCACTCTGGCTGTGGACAGAAGCTGTCTTCTGTGTTGAACGTTGCTGGTGAAGAAGAATGCTCACCCCAGCCTGTCCTCAGTTTCTTGGCACTACCTTGCAGCCAGAAACTATTGCTCTGTATCTGCCAGCACAGGCCCCCTTGTGAACACTCCCTAGCTTGCTGCAGTCCAAAAGGGACCTGCTAGCTAAAAGAAACCAAGTGGCAGGTGTTTATTTATAGAGGTCATTTTGACTAAATTGCTTAGGGAGCAATCAGGCAAGCAGCTCTGCTAACAGGTAGCAAAAAACCGGACACGAGCAGGGGTGATAACCTTACACCAGCACAGCTGCTTGAAAACAAATGTTTGTTTGTCCTGTGTGGGGCAGGTGGCAAGTTACCTTACCTGGCTACAGTATAAATTGGATGTGAAACTGTGTGAATGGGAAGAGGAGAAGAGGTTGTTGTTAAGGACTAAGTAATATAAATCATCTACAAGTATTCACTCGAGTATTTGTTTTGAGAACCTTTATAGATTTGTCTTTTTTTTTTTTTTTACAGAATACTTTTGATTAAGTAATTAATCATGATAAAACATGGGTTTCAGTGGTTTCAGGTAGATACTGTTAAGCACATCGTCCCACGTTTTAATGGCAAATGCCTTCCAGATAAAGAGTATTCATGATTAGATTTGGTGACGTAACTTACCATGGACCAAAATGTCCTTCAATGAAACAGTTGAAGTCAGAGGAGATAAGGCAACAAAGAATGTGACATTTGCTGTGTTTTACACCAAATGTAAACAATCCCAAAGAAGAAACCAGAAGATCAGTAGGTATATTTGACTGGTTCAAAGAATTTAAACACATCAACTTTTGGATCTCTGATTGCCCTTACTGCTGCATCCCTGTCTAGGAAGCTGAATGTGCCTGGAGTTGCTGCTGCTGAGACCAACTAGTACAGCACAGCCCATGTCCATGATGTTATATGCTCTCTTATCCTCTAAAACTGCTTCTTTGGGGTGCTCCCCATCTCTTGCTTGGGAGAATGATGGCTGGTGCAATCCTGAAGTGCTCTAGGGACTGCTCTGCCCCGCCTGGTAGAGGCACTTGAGTCTCAGTGTCCAGGGACAGTCCTGCACTGTTTAATAAACTAGTACAGATTTAGCCTGGATGTTTCACTGGGCCAGCCAGCATCTATGGCAGTGGCTCATTGCAGGTTGTTCTATATTGCATAACAGACGGTGCTTGAGATCTTGTCAGTTTGTGTGATACAGTTATATAAGCAAACCCTAGAATTTCGTAGAATTATAGAATCATAGAATTGTCAAGGTTGGAAGGGACCTTAAAGATCATCTAGTTCAACCCCCCTGCCTTGGGCAGGGACACCTCCCACTAGATCAGGCTGCTCAAAGCCCCATCCAGCCTGGCCTTGAACACTTCCAGGGATGGGGCTTCCACCACCTCTCTGGGCAACCTGTTCCAGTGCCTCACCACTCTCATCGTGAAGAACTTCTTCTTAACGTCCATTCTGAAACGACCCATCTCTAGTTTTAATCCATTCCCCCTAGTCCTACCATTACCTGACATCCTAAAAAGTCCCTCACCAGCTTTCTTGCAGGCCCCCTTAAGATACTGGTAGGCCACAATAAGGTCTCATCGGAGCCTTCTTTTCTCCAAACTGAACAACCCCAACTCTCTCAGTCTGTCTTCACAGGAGAGGTGCTCCAGCCCTCTGATCATCCTCGTGGCCCTTCTCTGGACACGTTCCAGCACGTCCATATCTTTCTTGCAGAAGGGGCTCCAGAACTGGACACAGCACTCCAGATGGGGTCTCACCAGAGCAGAGTAGAGGGGGAGAATCACCTCCCTCAACCTGATGGCCACACTTCTCTTGATGCAGCCCGGGATACGATTGGCTTTCTGGGCTATCATAATGTTACCTGGAAGTGAGGCAGGGCTGTTTTTCAGAACTATAGCTACAAATGATATTTATGCCTACCTTGTTATTTTCTGTATGGCATCTCACCACTCCACAAACTCCTTAAGGGAAAGATTTTACATCCTTACTCCTTTTCTCTAGAGGGAGGGTCAGAAAGCCCCCAGGACCATTACTGTGATACTGACGGTACTTCATATTGTCCTTCTGTTGTTGGTACTTTGAAGGAACCAGGGACTATAGCCCAACATAAATCTCCTTTTGAAGTAAATAGTAATGAGGCATTTTAGTTATTTCTACCCCTGAGAACCTCACTGACCCCTGCCAAATCTTGCTCTGTGCCACCTCCTCTGCCACTGCACTTTGCCGTAATTTTGATTTACCAGAACAGATAGGCAAGTAGTACATGACAGGGGTGAAGAAGCCTGAGAGTGATAACTGCTGGCAGAGTAGCCACCCAGGGTGGTCTGTAGATTGCTGTCAGGGTTTCCCCTCCTGATAGTCCAGAAAAACTTAAAGAACTGGCATGGATCAATTCTGCCATGGTTTGTTTTATTTTTTGAAGCTGTGATTTCTGTTATCTCAAACATGCTGAAGGAGATAGCAAATGCTCAGTTCCATTTTATTCCTCAGCTTGGAAAATCATAAGATAAAGACAATGTAGATCTGATGCTTAAATAGGATCAAGTACTTCAAAGACAAAACTGTTTTTCTCCTCAGGTGTTCAAGAAATTTCTTCTCAAAAAAAACCCCTTCTTTGTTCATGTGGTTTAGAGTATAGAAAATATGTGGTACTTAGGCTTGCCCCTCTTTTTCACACAATTGCCATCATGCTAGAAATCAAAGTACCTCAGAGGAGGTGGAAGTTTAAAACTATGTGTTCTCCTACCATTAAAAGATGTCTTTTGTATTCAGTTTCAACAGCTTTGAATGTGAAAAACAAAAGAATCTATTTCTAAAAAATTATTCCCTATCAAACATAATTATAAACCAATTAAACTCTCCAGAAGCTTGCTTTTTACCTGTAAGAATTAACAACCCACAAAGATCTTCCACAAAGAAAAACTTTAAAAGCCTTTATATATATTTATTTATATACGGGCACGTATGCATCAAACTTTAAATGATATTGCCCAGTTAACTAATCTGCTAGATGCATTAAGTGCAATTTCGATTGCAGTCACAACTTAAGCGAGACAATAAAAGTGAACCAGTTCACTGAACTGAACAACAAAATCCTAAAACATGCCTGGGGCAGAGGTAATTTATTTTTTAACAATTTTTAAGTATATTTGTTAGTGCCAAAATTGCCCATCTGTATTTTTTTTTTATCCGTGACTTTCTTTTCCTGGGTTGATTTTGAAAACTACTCCTGAGATAAATATGAATCCAATTTTTATTTTTTTTAATGAAAACAAACAAAATGTCAGTTCTGGTTATTTAGAAAAAAGTATTTTGGTCAGTAATACCAATGTCAGTAATACTGAAGGAAGTTAAGACAAAGCATACTAAACATATCCTGGGTATAATCTTGATTAACTTTCAGGTAGTTTTTCTGAACAATTCCATGTATCAATAGGATCAGCACTTCGTGGTCATGTCCCCTTTTGACTCAGAAATCTTCTCCAACTGCTTATCTTCTACAATGAAATGAACTCTGCTTTTCTAGGGGGGGGTGGTGTTGTCACTTAACATACTTATTTACTTGTTTATTTGTGCCTACCCTCTGCAAAAAAGTTTGAGGGGAATTCCCAGCTTCTCTGGATGCTTCTACTGTGCCGATATGAAGTAACTGCCACAGCCAGTTGTTACCAGCCCTCAAACTCCTGCTCAAAAAATGGAGCAGTAAAGTCTTTCTCATGAGCACACACAGTTTTCCAGCTGATTTTAATGGACTTGTATGGGCACATACTGAAGGCATTTGGATGGCACCTGAGAGATGTAGATCTTCAGTTTCTGTTTCAACTTGTAGAGGGGTAAACACCTTCCTAGCTATCGCTCTGCAAAAGTGTCACAGGTTATAAATGAGACACTGAAAAAGAGTAAAGGATTTCCACGCAGTGGTTAATGTAAATACCTCCCTGCATTTGCATAACACATCAGACAGGCAATCAAATTAAAGGAAGGCCGTATTAAAGGTGCCAGATGCCCCCAGGTACCATGTGTATTACACAGTTGTGTTACACATGCACATAAAAGGCAGTTTCGCCGTGCTTGCTGCACATGCACCATAAACCTGACTCAGCTGACTTTTTTATGGGACTTTTGCCTTAAAACAGTGCTGAATTAAAGCAAGGTGCAAAGCTGTCACATGAACGGATTCTCAGTATTGACATAAACCACCTGCATCATGGCATCAAAGACACTGACCCAAGGAAAGGATGGTGCTGCAAGCCTGGACCTGACCCTAGATCCATGCTGTTGCCTGAACACCAGGTATCCCACACGGCTGGTGGAGAGAGGGAGGGGAAGCTCAGAAATTTGGCACACCAAGAGCTCTTTGTGTTATTCCAATCTTGACTGTAAAAAAGTGGAGAATGTTTATGTTTGAGGGGAAGTATGGTTCAGCAGGGTCCCCCCCCAGCACTGCTCTGTAGATCTGCAGCAGGAAATTCACGCGTAGGTGAAGCATTTGAAGAGTTTTTTTCTCAACTTGAAGTAATACTACAAGCAATCACACAGTTAATTGTACATCAGAGTGTCTGCCAGTCATCTCTTCCCACTGATATACTGTGTGCACTTTTCATCCAAAGAGGAGATCCTGCTCAAAAAACTGCCAGTAGGACATTTTGCATCTTCTCCACTCCTCCTCTCCTTGTCCTTGTCCTTGTCCTTGTCCTTGTCCTTGTCCTTGTCCTTGTCCTTGTCCTTGTCCTTGTCCTTGTCCTTGTCCTTGTCCTTGTCCTTCTCCTTCTCCTTCTCCTTGTCCTTCTCCTTCTCCTTCTCCTTCTCCTTCTCCTTCTTCTCCTTCTCCTTCTCCTTCTCTTCTTCTCCTTCTCCTTCTCCTTCTTCTCCTTCTCCTCCTCCTCCTCCTCCTTCTTTCTCCTTCTTCTTCTTTGCTGCTCTATAGTGCCAGCAGTCTGTTGCATTGCTCCAAGTTATTTTCTAGGTGCCTGTCTACAGCAGATGTTGCAAGCATTTTGCTTTCACTGATGTTTTTCTCTAGAAGTCAAGCTGCACTGGTAAGGGCTGTCTCTTTGTCCAGGGGAGAAAAGGCTCTCACACCAAAAATATCACCCAGTTGCCCCCAGACATGGTGTTTTATGCAATGATAGAGCTGGCGGGTTTAGACTGTGTCCATTTTTACCCTTGCAATGCCTATGTAGCAATGGCCAATAGTTGCTGCACCTGTGTTTGTTATCTTTGTTGTTTGCAAATGTTGTCTTCCCTTGTACAGCTGCATGTGAACCTTATCCCCACCACAATCAACATCAAATCCGGCTGATGATTCATTTTACCAAATAGGTTTGAGGGTTTCACCAACTGCTGGCTTTCTCCAGGAGATAATATAGTAAAAAGACCTGGAGGATTTTTTTAATACAATTTTTCTTTGGAGAATTATTATTGTCCATGTTTGTCCCTTTTCTGCCTGTGTGGATTATCTGTGTCACTGGGAATATAGTTGGAGGAGCAATGCAAGACATAATAAAGTTTATAGGACCATACCTGCTTATTGCCCCCGGTTCTTCTTGAGTAATAGAAGACCGTATGGGAAGTTGTTTGTTACTAGTGGATTTCTTCCTCATTCTGTGAGTTACTCCTTTTTCTTTCTCTTGCCTATTTTTTTTATTTATTCCTCTGTGGACTGTTTTTTGCTTTTCACGCTAGCCTGGATGCATTTTTGGCAACAGCTTTTCTTTTGTAAGAACCCCAACTGATCCTGCTCCTCCACATCTTCCTCTCCCCTCAGAGAGGCATCAGGTGAGATCACACTTCCACAAAGTCGTATTAGGCGCAAGGATTTTCCCAAAGATTACGCACCAGATAAATCTCTCCATTTCAGCATGTGGTTTATTACCGAATATATTGTAGGCAAGAACAGATAACCAGTGTTTTATATTTTCATAATGACTACTGCAGTGATTCATTTACTCTGTGTTATATTGGTGTCAGGGCAAATAATTTATACAAAAGGGGAGAGAGATCAAGGAATGGACAAAGTGAGACAAAAAGGAAAAAAGGGTAAAATAAAGTCTGATCAGATATGGATACTCTCAATGACCCAAGGAAAGTTGTGGCAAGAGTTTTGTTGTTCCTGCTGCTTTTTGTCACCTTCTCCCTGTTTCACTTTCTGGGTTTGCTGCTCTAGAAAAGTATGTTGCTCATGCCCAGAAGAGCCAAACCTTCTTCCCTCAGGAGGTTAATTCAAGTGCCAGCGTGGCATGGAATTTGGAGTCATGTAATGTGCTCACTAATGGTCCTGCTTCAAACCTGAGACCGCTCAGGGCAACTCCTGACCCCTGAGCAGAAAGATGGAGGGACTTATGTGAGCAGCTGACTGCAGGCGTGTGGCTTGTAAAATTGGCTTAGCTGAGAGCTGTGCTACATTTGTCTTCAGAATAAGTTGTTGGTAATGTTTCTACACATATGAACAACATGCTTTGAATGTTAACCGTCTGTAAGAATGCTTCCTTGGTGTTGAAAATTTGCTATATATTTGACAAGTGCATTTTGCATAGCATCAGGTGCTCTTGCACTAGGTTGAGTGGGTTGCTTTTCAGATTGGACATACATTTCACATTGTTTGGGATTTCTTTCCATTCCTAAAGAAACCATGATGAGCTTAGTCTTTTCACATGCCTTACTTGGAGGTAATCCTGTAGCTAGTTATTTTGACAGACCTTTAAAAAATCAGACCCAAGAAGACACTATTCACTTGCTCAGGACATTACACAAGAGGTAGTTCACAGTCATCTCTACCACGAAAATATCAACTGAAGTTGGTAAGAACTGTCATAGCCAAATCTTTCATAAGCTCTGTTTACAAGAATGCCTAATTTGGTGCTGCTCAGCTGTTGGCTAATAATGACACATATGTGAATCTTTGTTCCCAAGTTTATTCATGCAAAGAAATGATGTTGTGAATTCTTGTGCAAGGGTATGCATGATTGTGTGCATCAGGAATGGGACATGCTGCATGGGTTAGAGAGTTAGAAGGTAGTGACTTACCCAAATAAAGAAAAACACATAGCAAATGCTAAAAATTAAAATCCTATGAATACTTGCTATGCATACTATACGATTAAATGAAAAAACACTTGGCAATAACCACCTTTGTGAATACTAAATGTATTCACCAGTACTTTGCAAATAAAAAAAAGGAGGCTAGGGTTATGAATAAATTGTTCAGTGTTTCGATTTTCAGCTCTGGAATAGTTGCTGACAGCATTGTTGAAATCAGGGAGGGAATTTATGTGATAATACTGCATAGGTTAAAGAAGAGATAACATCAAGACACAGTATATTCTGAAAGAACCTCCTATCGTTAGGAGAAATAGTGAGTTTCTCCCCATAACTTCTTCCATAACTGCCTTTCAGTAGTGTCAAGAAAATCAGCTTTTTTTTTGTGGGTTATGTGTGAGCTCAGACTTGCTGTATCTACGGATTCAGAAATACTTAGTGGCAGAAAGCATGTCACAGCCAGAATTCAGCAATTTTTTATTTCAAAGAAAAATGCAGCTTTCAGTTAATATAGAGTTATTCATGAATTAATAGAAAAACTTGGCAAGTGATTTCTGGTCAAAGCGAAATATCTCACTTAAACATTTTCATTTTCTTGGGTTTTCTCATTTAATATGGCTATGTGAAATGGATTTTACCTCCATCTTACTAAACTTTTAAAAAAGTAAAATTAAGAAATCCACCAGAGGGGTGTGTGAGTGTGTGTGTATGTAAGAAAAAAATTATAAAGCATTGCCTAGTCTCAGTTGCCCTCAGATGCCTAGTCTTCCATCATGTTGACGGAAGCCAGTTAAGTTGATTTTTGGCTAGCAAACCATCTTATCTGTTATTCACCATCTTGAATTACCTCAGCCATGTAATGAGGAGGCTGCTGTTTGCCTTTCAAATTACTGGGCTTGTTTTACGCCCACTGCCAAAGCGGTGGGGGACAGGTTTTATGTTTTGCAACTTGCTGAGTTGCACAAGGGCAGAGGCATTCTGGATGGTAGGCTGGGGATGGCTTTTCAGGGGAAGCCAGGCAGGTTTTGCACCACTCTCTCGTCCTGGAGGAATTTCTCGAGGAAGAGATATGTTTCACCCTGTCATCAAAGCTTCCCCTAATGAAGTCAACATCCTCCCCTGGCTTGCATCAGGAACGCCACGGGGCGGGGCTGCTCCAGGTCTCTGGCAGGCGAGAGTTTGCTCTTGCTGGCATCCAGCTCCTTTCAGACTTTCCATTCCTGGGCTCTGAATCTCGTTGCCTGCCCAGAGGACAAACAAGGCATATTACATGAGTTCAGGCAATTCTATATTAGAGTGAATGTAGGCAATGACAGAGACAGCAACTGTGAGCTTTTTCTGCTGCACCTGCCCAATCCCTCTTATTTCATGCACTAAAAACTGAAAACTTTCCCTGTCTTTATCCCACCAGATGAGCTATGGGACACAGGCAAGAGGCAGGAGGGTTTCCAGGGAAGCAGTACAGTATGTATCATTTGCCAGTGAGCTGTCAGGGCTGGAAGGCACAAGAAAGAAGATAGCATTGAGAAGAGCTGAGCAGTGACTTTCAACCTCCCAAAAAACAAAGCTCAGCCCAAATGAAACCACTGGAAATAGTATAGAAATTTTTAAAACCTGCAGACTGTCTGCACAGATCCCAGGTACACTTTCACATGAGCAGTAAGAATTAAGCAAAGTATTGTTTTTGTCAGAAAGTGGGTTAGATGTGGTTTGAATAGCTTACGGAGAAGTGCAAACAAAGTAAAGGCCCTCCTAAGCAACCACCGATGCGTGGAATTGGAATCCCCTAAACCACCCTTTGCTCACAGTTCTCGCTGTGTTGCCTCCTTTGGGAATGGGAGTACAGGGAGAGGAAGGCACAGACGAATCTGATTCTGTACTGAACCTGCATGTGCAAGGAGAAACGAGTTCGTGGAACTGGATAATACTGCAAGCAAATCCAAACCCCAAAGCATGAAATGGGACCCCTCTAATATGCTTCTTTCCTGAACATTATCTCCTTTCCCCTCCAATCAGCAGCTGACGAGGACCAATAAATGCCAGAATAACAGCTCTTCAGAGAGATGTATTGGCATCATTTTGCCTGTGGGAACTAGATGGAATTGCAGCATATCTGGACTGTTATTTTCCCTACTTTTAAATATTCATATGAATACTTCGGAAGTTTTCTTTTGCCCACTGCCTTGAATGAAGGATAGCAAAAGTCATTTGATGTTAATATTTCTGCCAAGAAAAAATAGTTTAATTTTAGCCAGAGTTCTGTTGTTTCTAAACTGGCTGATGGAGAAGCACAACTGCCTGTGAAATGTAGACAATGGCCATCTCCTTTCTCAAGGGAATTTTCCCCTCTCCGAAATAAGTGTTGTACTGCGTGCAGGAAAATGGCAGCTGCAGGCAAAACAAGGCAGATCTAAGTCAAAACAGTGCAATCCCCTTCACTTCATTTCAAACAAAGAGAAGACACTGCTCATAGGCATGGGGGATTTTTGGTTTTGATTGTTTGTAATGTTTTACTACTACAACTTTTACTACTCCCAGCTTTGTTCCATTGAATCCTTCTCCCTCCTGCTTCCTCTCCTTTTTCTCTCTCCAGTGCCTCCATTTGCTTTCTCTTCACGTCCTTAAAATTCACTTACCTGGTGAGTTTCTCATGAGATCCCTCTGTTTCTTTATCCTCCCAGTCTCTTCCCTTCTCCCACCAGACGTGCCACGATCCATATCCACCTCTTTAGTGTGTGCCTGATTTTGCCTTTGAAAACCTTTCTCCCAACTTTGTCCTCCCTCCAACCCATCCTCTACATGTGTTCTCTCCCTGTCCTCCTCCTACTGCATCCGCTACCATTCCCCACTTCATGTTGCTTCTTCTCCTTACTTCTCCTTTGTTGTCCGTGACATGTCTGAAGAGAGTACAGCAAGAAAAAAAAAAAAAAAGCAGCGTGTTTTGCTTGACTTTTGGTGCTTAAAGACCTGGACCCCTTTGCTGACATTTTATCTGCAAAAGTCCTTCTTCCTTCACAGTCCCCATATCCCCATCTTGCCGCTAAGGGTGGTGGCCTGCTGCTCCCTTCTCCTGGGAGGGAGTCCACTGACTCCTCATCTTCTCTCCTGCTGTATTGATGTTATTTGTCACTATCCTTTTACTCGTCTCCTCAAATTTAGCTTTATTGCCAAAATGTAACTCCTGGCTCTGTCTTTTCTCCTTGTTATCTGCTTTCATGCTCATCTTATGTAACTTCAGTGGAGAGTTTGAAGACTCTTCTGATTCTACCTGTGATCAATTGACTTCTACTTGGGGTTTAAATCTCTTACCAAAGAAAGGATAAACCTCTTTTTCAAAGAAAGGACTTCACCCACTGCTGTCTATTTCTGATCACACGGACTGCAACTTCTATTCTCTAACCATGTAAAATTCATGCTTCATTTTGTTGCCTTAATCTTACTGCAGTTGTCGTGACTTTTACAGTCATGCCTCCAACCAGCCAGCTTTCATCTGGAATCACGCAGTCAAGTTTGCATGCCAGCCACCCTGTTGTGCCAGGTTTTGTTGTCCTCCTGACAACTTGTGTCTGTCTTGTACATTTTACCTAGGAGGAGTTCCCAGAAATTCCAGAGAGCTTGTTGAAATTCTCCTTGTCAGTTGGTGTCATAAGACAGAACACCATTTAGGCTGCACTGTTTATTAGTGTTTCATTACTATTTGATGTTCACCCATCTGTTTGCATCTAACCAGTGTCAGTCCTATAGAGGCAGGCTCTCTTTTTTTGTTCAGAGCCTGTACCGTACCAAGATCAATAAGGTCTGGGTCCATGACAGGTGATGCTTGATGTACTGCCAATGCAAACACTGAGGAGTACAACTAAAAGTAATGATAGCAATTGTATGAATCTTTTCTTTGGTATTACTCCATTTTACATATCTTGAAATCTGTTTAACACATTTGGGAACGTATCAGGAACAGGATCCATCATGCGGCTTTTTTCATTTGGAGGTTGTGTTAATTTCTGTGTTACTTTTTGTTGAGACTCAAGCTTCATCTGTAGGTTGTTATTGTTACTCAGACTCCTCATTGTCCAACTCCAAATGTTCACAAGCAGAAGCCATAAATCCTAAAGCAATAGTTATTTTAAACATGTTTGAAATATCAGTAATTATCAACAGGATTTTCTGCTATGAAAACTGCTAAAACCAGATTAAATTTAAGTATGACCAGTGAGAAAAACCCTCATTTTAATTGGTTGTTTGAATTAAAAGTAATCTAAGGAATTAAATATTAATCAACACTGTAGAGAAATTAAATATGTTTTCTCTTCAGTGATGTGTCTGATGAAATGCATAGTTGCTCTATTACCTATTTGAAAACAAAGACCACCACCTCCATTGAAGAAGTGAAACTTCATAGCTTTTTCTGAAGCTTTTGTTTGCCTCAGATTTTTATTTTTGATCAGAAGTGTTTTCAGTCATTTCTAGATCGATTTAAAAATAGCTGAAAAATTAAGAAGAAATTTTAATTTTGACAGAAAAATCTTAAAATCTATTTACTCCCACACCTCTCCTATAATTTCCTGTGCAGAGAGATCGTGGCTTCAAATGTGATGTTAGCAGAAGAAGTGGAAGGACACTTAAAAGAAACAACTTGTCTAAATGACTCCACAGCAGAGAACATAATACAGAACAATAGAAAATATGGAAATGCGTCACTGTGCTTTGCTAATGCTTCCTTTTAGCTATAAGGAACCCAGCAGGTTTGGTAGCCTTTGGAAGCCCTTTAAGTGAGCCCCATCTGCCTGTGAATTGCGAATGCTACATGCCTCACATGGAAAGCTTCTCTCAGAAAATGGTTCTTTGACGCATGTGGAACAGTCACCCCTCAGATTTTACTTCTGTACAAGAGCCTCAAATGGCAAAAAATACGCCATGGTGACAAGTATTTTCCTAAGTCGGTGAGCAGCACCAGGACTGTTTTTTCTGCTGCCATCTTCACCTTGCAAGGACTTAATCCCTACCTTGTCTAAAGTTTAAGGGAGATTATGTAGCATAATGATTACTTAGCCAATGTTAAGGTATTTACAGAAGGAGTCTAAAGGAAGGCAGTAATATGCACTCTCTTTCTTTGTTAATCCATATGGTTAACTATGCTTAGTTTCCAAATCTTTGTTACTCTCCAAGGAAATGTCTAGATAATCCATTCAAAATTGAGTATTGATGGATGTTTCTTCAGCCAAGCACACTCCCATACACTGGAGAATTCTTCTGTTCAGCAGTTTCTTTCCCCACAGATAAAAGTGAGCTCAGAAACGCACCTGCTCTCTTCTGTACCGCTGCCATGTTGGTATAGACAGTCGCAGCTGGATGGTGTGAAAATTTAAAGTACACTCAGGGTCAGGCACAGGTCTCAGATGGTCAGGGCTCCCTAGACAGGTCTCCACCTCTGCAGGGGAAGGTGATCTCATCTCTCCTGACCATCACTGGGTATGACAGTTGAAGGGAGGAACTCAAACAGCTCAGTGGGTTTACAAAATGAGGTAGATGAGGGGACTTGGTGATCAGCAGTCAGGCTGTGGGTCACACCATCAATATTTGTAAGTAAAAGACAAGAGAAAGATGTGGGGACATCCCATAAAGGTTTACAGCTGCCTTAGCCCAGCCCTCCTTTGTGCATTAGCGCTGGTTTTGAGTTGAGGTTTTGGGCATCATTAGCTTAGTTGGCCATTCTCTTGAAAGCAGGATGCTGTGATATGCCAGACACCCCATAGTCATCCATGATGGTAGCTAGAACTTATGGTAAACACAAAATAATTCAGTATACCATAAGAGAGCAAGTAAGGTGTAGATATCCATACTTTTTCTAGCTTGAGATAGTCTATATCAATACCATTAAACTGAAAAGTTATCTGTCAGTTTCCACATCAGTCAGATGGGAACTGATTCTCTGACAAGGTCTGTCTGCAGAATTGCTTTTCCCGGAAAGGCTACTGAGCTGGAGACAAGTGTCTTCTCCCACACTCTTTTTCTCCCTCAGCTTCTGTTCAGACTCAGATGTCCCCTTGAGGGTTTATTACAATTCATACACTTGATACTTAATGAAGATCTCAGGTTTTACTACTTCCCACAAAGGGTCATTCATTTCTAAAGTTGCCCTGGAAATGCTTGTGTCCCTTGAGTGTAACTCCATATGAGTTACTACCTGGGTGGACAGTAAACCATTTACCAAGGTGAAAGACCTGATATCTGACTAAGGTCCATTACGAATGGAATTCTCCCTGCAGCCAATAAAGATGATTTTAGACTTCCATAGTAATTTATGCATCTTTATAACATAAACAATGAAAAACACAGTTTAAACAGCCATATAGAAGAGAACTAGTAATTGGGCTCCATGCTGAGTCATGGTGGAGACCTAGAGACTGCATTAAAGGAAAATAAAGTCTTCTGCCATCTGCTTGAGTGAAGTGACTTCTAAAATTGCTTTCCAAACAGAAGACAGCCAAGCTGAAGTGCATTAATGTACCTTGAAGGTTTCCATACAAAGGCAACAATCTCAAATGATTAAAATTGATTTGAAATGGCAGAATTAGGAGGCTTTTAAAAATAATAGTATTGTTTCAGTTGTTTAGTAGCTCTTCAGAACATGCATAATTTTTTTTAATGGCCAGCAGTAGTAACTGTATCGCTTAGAAGCTGCTGAGATCATGAGATCAATCAACAAAACCAGTCTGCAACCTTAGTGCTTATTGATTTAGTTGCTTTTTTCCCAGCAAAACCAATTACTGCTGTGTTACAAAAGCCAACTATTCACTGTTTTGTATGTGCACCAGTGTTTACCATTCACAAAATAATAGATTCGATATAAAACTTAAATCTCATTTCATCACTTTGTGTATTACTTTTTAAGCTAATATGCGCAGTTATGTTTTGTCAACACTTTTGCACAAATGGCAAGGGATGGCATTCCTGGGGTTAAGTTATGAATGCGAAGATTGCCTTGAAATAAAGGAATGTAGAAGATTAAATGGATGTTGATATTATATGCTTGTGGAAATACTTGGAAAATTTAGAGGACTATGATGGTGTAATGGACTGTCAAATGGTCAGAAAGCTCTCTTTGTTAATTACTGACATGAAATAAGAAATTATAATACTGTCTTATACTGGTATGTCTGGTTTTTTAAGTCCTGAGAAAAAGGAAAGAGGCGGTAAGGAAATGAGCAGGACAACATATTCTGCATAAATAGAAAACAAGAAACAGCATCAGCTCATAGACAGCAGCGCCCAGATTCCACAGTCTGAAACAAATCACTTAAACTTAGTCAGTTTACTGGGTTGCTAGAAAGGACAACTCTAAGGACGAAACCCTTATTAGTTTAAACAGCTCAACATTCTGTTGTGCATCGCTTGCTCCTTCTCGGGTGAGTGCTCCTGACTTCTGCTATGCCATTCAGCTCCATTCAACCTTATGAAAATCCCTATAGGGTTATTATTCCCAGAAATTATCAATGGACATAGCATAGTGCACAAGCAGACCTTCCAGAGCTAGGGTATATAACCTTTTTTTGCATAGACAGCAGCTGGCCACTGCAAAATGAGACCTACCATCAGAGGTCACAGTGCCCACCCATGCTGGTGGACCACACAGCGCCTTGAAGTCGCATCACTTTGAAGTTGTTCACCTATATGGCAGTGCGCATACCAGCCTGGGAAATCCCAGCGTAAACACCTAGGAATATCTGCATAAAGAGACTTCTTCCATCCTACCTCACCTGACCTGCAGAAGATATTTCTTGCAGCGTACACTCATGTTTAAGCTAGGTTTCAGGTAGTGAATATTCAGGGCCTAAAACTCTTGGTCCATCTCTTGGATAACAAGTGAAAGGCAGACATTATATTTTTAACATTTTTTTTTTCCAAAATTAATCATGTGTAAATGTATATTGAAATAAAATTACTACAGTGTTCCCCCATGACAGAGAAGAGAACCCAACCCTGTCTGGATGCAACTTGCCAAAACCAGAAATAAATCAATCAGTGCATTGACTTAGAAGAATGAAAGTTTAAAAAAAATAAAAATCTGTCTAAGTCAGCCCATCGGGGTACTAGATGAGGAAAGATTTTCATGAGCGCCCTACCATGTTTTATATCTCTTCATATCACTTGTACACGTCTGCTGTTTGGTGCCAAAGTAAACAAAATAAAAGTTAAAACAACATTGCAAGTATGCCAGTAGGTTTCATGCCAGCTCATCTGCTAGGTACAGAGGTAATTTTTTTCCTCCTTTCCAGCCAGTTTGCATATAAAAGTAATAAGAGAATACCAAGCTTTTATTTGGAACATGTGTTCCAAATCACAGCTACATTCCTGAAGAATTGCATCATTTACTCATCAAAATCAGTGATAAAGTATGATAGTAAGCAGGTATTTGCAGTGTGGAAATTACACAACAAACAGGTCTGTTGAGCTTTTGAGGCCTGATTAATAATGTCACAAATAAATCTGGGCAAATACCTGTTTTTTCAAGAACTGAAAAAATAGGGAAGGAAATAGAGTTTAAATTTACCCAATAGTTTTCAGTTTTTACATTGCAGAAAAAAGTGGGTTTTTATTCTGAGTGCAAAAGGGGTTTTGCTTTTGAATTAGACAAATTGATTTTGTTTCTTTGCATCCTTTTGAATGATATTTGAGGGTAAATTTCAAAATGAAATGTCAGTGCGAAACGCTGGATAGATGTGTAACCAAATATTTCAACATTTTATATAAAAATAAAAAATAAAAATCAGAGTAGTTTTAGCCAAAGGGGTTGGAGGAATTTTACAACTTACATATATATATATTTTGGGTGAAGAAAGTGGCATCATCCTGCTGTTGTCTTAAGAGGTTGATGGAAGTATGTGGTAATAAAACTTATACCCTTTCCTTGTTTCGTATTCTCTTAAGCTTTGTGGTTTTTTACTGCTGTTGTGTTTCAAAATTAGAGCTAGGTGGTTTTTTGAATCATTCCCCCTCCTTACTGAAGTCTTCATGGTTTGCTCTTTGCCACTCCTCTTTTCTTTGTCTGTCTTCACCCAAACAATTACTGCTTAAACATTTCAAGGGAGAAATAAGTGACCATTAGGACTACGAATAGAACTACCTCTGCTAAACAATCAGTAGGACTACTGGAGAAAAAAATAATGCAGGCTCAGCTTATGACATTGTAGTTGATACAAATAAGTGTGTCCCTGCAACAGCCTGCCAGCTTTTTTGATATCAGATCTATAAATCAGTCTAAGAATCAATTTGAACTTGACTTCATAGATAGATATGAAGATGGAGAGGATTGGTTGTTCTTCAGCTATTCATACCGAAGGACAAAATTTCTCTAATAGTCAACCCTGTATTTTTATTTGATGTACAGCTTTTAAATATATAATGCTTCAAAAAGGCTGCCTGGCAAGTGGTAAATATGATCGTCCTGCACATGAGACTGATAAAAAGAGATTTTCAGGCCTCTTAGTTTATTTCTATCGCTCCTAAGAAAAATCTTTTCACAAGGCAGTAAGTACATCAGCAGTCAGTTCTTTTCTAAGAATGCTAATTGTATGCTCACTGTATGAATTAATTATAATTCCTTTTGACTATAGTGATACTGTTTAGAGAAATTATCTCTCAGGTCAGATGAAAAGGTTTGACTTTGTGTGACACACCTGAGTGATTTGTTCTCCACTGTGACATTAGTATTCCTTAGCTGGAGCTTCATGAAGAATTAAAAACAAATTAAACTGAGAAAGGGGCCCCTCTCCACTGACTTCTTCATTTTAAACATGATATAGGGAAGATCCTCCGTGGTCTGTCATGTACAACCACACAATGAAACAGACATTTTCTTCTCCATAGAGCACCTTCCGAGCAGCATCACGGCATGTGCTCCCTGAGCATACTTTGCTGTGGTTTGGTTACACTGGCGACAAATTAAGATTCAGGTGCAGGTGGGAATTATCAGTAGAATTGCACCTGTTTAGCCTGATTCTGAAATTGCCTCTTACGTGTTAGATTCTGAAATGCACCCGTATTTGTGGAGAGTGTGCAGTCTGCAGGAAAAAGCATGGGGTGCAAACCTCTGCTGAGTTCTTCATTGCTGCCTTGGAGGAACAGTTTTTGGGAGCTAAGGCACAAGGTTTCAGATGGTCTCCGGTTTCTCAGTGAGCAACAGAAAAGCATCAGGATCTCCTGGGTTGCAACTGCCTTGCTCCTGAGTTTTCCAGGACGTGGTACAATTTGAAGCTGAAGGAATCTGGCTCCTAAGAGCTGGATCTGGATTTAGGCTGCTTATAAATGCTCTGTGACTTTATAGAAGGTGACTTTAGAACCTTGTAGTAAAGCTGAGCCACCTGGTGTGTGTGATGTTGATTATGGGGCATCAGGAAAAAGCAGATGGGCTACATGGAGGAGACTGGGCCAGACAAATAGCCCTAGCACCCGTACACAGCAAGTTCATCCACAAGAGCTTTCTAAGACTTCGGGGGATCCAGAGCTACATACTCTGGCTACCAGGGAGGCCCAGTGGGGAGCTCTGGTAGTACATTAGTATGGCAGATTAGGGAATTTGGCCTTGAAACTAATTTTGCTCTTTTGCTTACATGTCTTACTGCTGCTTACCTTGCAACTCACGTGAGAGGGCAATAAGCAGTCCAGCTTTAGTTATTTTTATTCTCCCACTCCTACTTCAGAAATTACTAAAATACCAAGAAAACATATGATCTATTAGTGGAACTCTGAATCAACCCAGCAGAGTCTATAAATTGGACCCTTTTAGGACAAGCACCATACTCTGCTCCATGGCAATGGCTCTGGCTTTATTCCTCCCCCCACCCCAGGCTGCTTTCAACAACTCAGTCACTGATAAGCTGGCAAGGAGTGCAAGACTCGAGATGGACATAGGGGGATGTAAAAGAGATAGTTTTTCTGCACATATCCCAAATTTAGAAGTCCTGGAAAGGCCTCAGGATGATAATGAACTCAGCAACTTCAGAGCAAAATGAAAAGCTCATTTGATCTGATTCAACTTCCCTGTGAAAGAGTATTCAAAGCCAAATTAGACGGAAGATAGAAGGAAAATTGAGTCCAGAAATGCCAGTGGAAAATAATTGCTTTTCAAGTTGTAAGGTATTAAGTGAGAGCTGGGAGATCTCTTTGTGCCCATCACTGCCAGGAGACAAGTAGGCAGAAATAGAGCCCTAGAGCTGGAAGCAAAGTGACCATGGCTGGGAGATACTGTACATAAAATGCAGCCTTGCATGATCGCAGCACTCAGAGGAATCAGCATATTTTGCTCATCCTTCAACTATGACATTGTTTAAAAAAAAAAGATAAAAGGAAGAAAAAAAATCCACTGTTGTGGTATTCTTTCTCTGTGAGATGTAGGAAGCAATGTGCCTGGGGCAGGGACAAACAGCTCCAGTGTCCTCTTTCAGGTGCAACAACCCAGCAAATGGCAACACAGCCCTTCCCCAGTGACCCTCAGAGATATTTGGTATGCATATTCCTCTCCTTCAGCGAGAAGTGGAGGTCGAGGAGAGTGGTCTACAACACAGCAGTTGTACTCTTCTCTGCTGAGCAGCGAGCCGAGCATTGGTCAGATCCAAAGGAAGTAAGGGTAAGGGCGCTCATTATGCCATCGCAACCATCCCCACAATCGCACACTGTAGAGCTGCCAGTCTCTTGAAAGGAAAGCAAACAAACATGTGCTCATTAAAGTCGTGTTCTGACCCTCTCTTTTTTATTTCTTGCTGTGTTAAAAGAAGTCTATGTTCTTCTCAGCCTGACACCCAGGGTCCTTTGTTTTGAAGATTTCCAGTTTCAATAGTTCAATTTTAGTTCCACCTTCTAATTCGTATTCCTGGTATTAGCTGCTAAGAAGCAAGTTAAATGATTTGAATTCACGCTGATTTAACATTACTAATTGCACTGCCAATTGCTTTCCAACCTTGTATTTTTTTAAAAGACATCAAAACCTGTGGTAGATTTAAGGTCCTCAATACTTAAAAGAAGGGAAAGAAGGAAAGAGCAAATAAGCCAATAAACCTGAGTGGTACAAATTTTCTATTACAACCAGTTAATTGTGTTACCTAACACTGTGACTGCCAAAAAGAAGACAATCAGCCTTATCATTCTCTGTGGGTGGCTATACATGTATTGCAATAAAAGTGTATGATACTGTCTCAGCCAGCTCAAAGAATGTCATGGAGCAGCATTGCACTAAACACAGTTAAAGGCAAAACCTGGGGGAGAGGGGAAAGCCCTTGTTGCCATAGTAACCAGCGAGCCATTAAGAAGATACACATCTCCAAAAGCTGAATTAAAAAAGTGCTTTTAACTCAGCATATTTTATTCAATTTCAGCAATTTTTTCCTAACTATTATAACTCTGGGTGGGTTGCATTGCCTGCTGCTAGAGCTCTCTGGTACTCTCACCTTCAACAGCTGCCGCAAGGAAACCAGATACACCGTTTTAAGTTAAACTACTAATAAACAATTTATCACTTGAATAAAACCTCTCTCCAGTGGGTGGAGATAATTTAATATGGTAATTTAAAAGAGCTCAGAAGAGAAAGAACTTCAAAATAAGGGGACTGGGAAAGTATAGCATTGCTCTACATCCAGGTTTTTTACCAGTGTGAGTACATATATGAGGGGTGCAAATGTTTAAGCCAAAATAATACTAAGGATATCATGGATGTAAGGTGCATGCAGGTCAAGTCCCACCACAGCTTTTTCCTCTTTCTGTAATAGAATAAGCTATGCTTATATAAGCATTGATGTAATTGCATTTACTCTGTGCATTAGTATGTGTGTGTGTGATTCGTACTTCTGTAATTATATCAGCCTGTGTAGTAGTCTGTGTAAAGATAAGTTCTAAAAATTATTTTCAGGAGTCACACTTTCCCCTTGAAACCTCCTGCCTTTGTTTGTTGTTATATAACCACATTTTGCTTTGCTTTGAAATATTTTCTCTTCTCTGTTACTGTTGGAAATACCCACGCAAACCAAGAGGGGAAATGGGCTATAAAGGGAACAAATGAAACTGTGTATTGACTTAAATTGGTGTTGGTCTGGTTCCAAATGTTGCCAAACACACAAGATAAATACACAGAGTGGAGAAAAACTGTCCCCCTCTCTCACTTGTTTATGATGCTAGTGAGTATAGATGCCAGTTACAAATACTGTAAGTAAAAAAAAAAAAAAGGTTAGCACTGCTCCTCATAATACTAACAGATGCAGACTGTTTATGGTTATGACCTGGCTTCTCAAAATTATTTAATATAAATATATTTGAGGACCTAGTAAGAGTCAAAAGTACATGTAGATAAAGAGAAGGCAATACTCTGTCTTCATTATATTTTTCTCAAAGATATAATATATTTTTCTATCATTTATTTTTCCATTTTTTACCATTGACAATCTTATAATTTTTATGTCATTCAGGCCTACAATTTTCCACTCAAGCTTTATTGATGAAGTGAAGCTTGTATTACAGTATTTTCTAGAGGCTCAGCTGAAAACTGGACTCTGTTATAGAAAGGCACATCCACACATGTATATAAATGCATATAAAGACTATCCCTTCCCCAGCAAATTTACTGCCGGGCACTTAAACACAAGACAAACGTCAGAAATTAAATACAATTAGCACTTCATAAATGGCAAATTGTGAGAGACATGTAATGGCACATCCAAAATCACATGGGACACTTGTGGCAGAGCTTGGAAACAAACTGTTTGACTGAGGCCTTATCCTGTGTCTAAATAACAAGATCCTCTGCCCTTATCTTGGGCTGTGCCCTCTCCTTGGCACCACAGCTACATGACAGGTTTCCAGTTTTCTTTTAGGGTGTTTTCTTTGAGGGTAATTTCTTTTACGGTATTATAGGCATCTCACCTTTGAATTCTACCCCAAACTCTTAGCTAAGTCTTTCTCTCGTCAGTCCTCAAGTAACACAAATCTCCTTGTTTGTACCTCTCCTCGCCCCAAGTTATCTCCAACAGCAGCTTTCCTGCTCCGCCCTTTCACAGTGGCATTCCCTATTCACAGGAGCCCTGAACCACTGTTTGTAGCTTAACATCATCTCCTTCATCATTAAGACTCTTAAAATATAAATGTCTTATCATCCCCTGTTTTGACACATTGTGTCCTGCATCTTCTGCCCTGCTACCAACACTAGTTTTGGCTGCATGTGTGCTTCCTTTGTCCAGCACTATCTGTAGCGTATATGTAGGCAAAAGGCTTGAGGGATGTAACTCAGGTGTTGCTGCTGTGAAGACATTTAAGAGAGAAAGGAGCAAAACATGGTTGCCAATGTTGCTGCCAGACTTTATAATCACGGGAGAGAAGGGGCTACAATGAGTAAATGACACATTTATCTGAATATAGCCCTTTATACTTTCTTCAACCTTGAATTTATGGATGCATTGGCTGATAAAAACTGCATCACAAAGTTGTTTCCTTCTTCACGATCCTTCTCAAGAACCATTTTTACTGAGGTACCTGTATGAGATTAGGTATTATACAATCAGAAGGGCAAAAGGGTCACTGGGGCAAGCTTAGTTTGAAAGGAGAATTTTCACATTACATTCTTTATATCGTCTCTATAAACTGTGAGATCTCAAAGGCAGAGTATGTCCATAGCTCTGCTGGAGAGCACTCCCCATGAGTACTACTGGAAAACTATCATTAGCAAAAATTAACAGTGGTAATATTTAGGACTACATTTGAAAAGATCCACATAAGTGACGTTTGCTAAATAGTCTATTGATGCAATCCTAAGCCATGAAGGTCAGACTCATAAAGCACTTAGGAGCCTAAGAATGCCTGAGAATACCTAAATGCATTGGTGAATTTGGACCCCAATCTACATTTTTGCACTTAATGTACATTCTAGAAATATTTCCCTACTGTGCTTAATGGATCTGGGAGCAAATGAATTTAGAAAAATAAATTCAAATAGACTTTCCTGAATCAATATTGCAGCATTTCACATTCTTGATAACTTGAATCATAGTGCCGGAGCAATATTCAGCTGCTGTAAATTGCCATAGCTCCACTGAAGCCAATAATGTTACAGTAATTTATTTCATCTGAGTATGTGATTTTTACAGAATTGCCTTGACCTTATTTAAATGTGGGTTTTGTTTGTTTGTTTGTTTTAACAAATGGGTGAAAAAAGGAGGACTCCTGTATTTGTAGGCAGAATGAAGGGAATACTTCTGGAAATAAACTGGGAGTACCCGTAACAAAACTCAGAATGTCAGCAACCAGTATTTTGTGAGGAAAAGAGTTCAATCACAGAATGGAAATGATGAAGCCGTGCGTCCTCTTTTCTCTTTCCCTCTCTAAGAGACAATGCTGAATTATGGAAACACATTGGAGACATTTTTAAAATTTGGATGATGGAATCTCATTCAAGTATACTAGAACTGCTAATACACATATGTGCCAGTGAGATTTTCTTGTGGCATCTAAAACTTGTCTTTAACGCTGGTTAGGAAGAGAAAACCAGGGGAGGGACAAATGCGCAGGGATTTTTTTTTCCAGCACAAACTGGCAACTTTGGGAACTGCTCACTGAGAAATTTTCTGACCTGGGTTGGATGTTTCTAGGCCAGAGGTGGCAGTAGCCCTGCATTCAGCAACTCTCACTGACACTTGGGAGCAAATTTATGCTATGGCTTCCAGAGCATCCTGTGAGAATTAATTCCCCGGCCTTGTGTGAAAAGATCTTTTTTTTTCTCTGCTTTCACACTGCTGGTTGATAATTTCATTATCAGTCTACCTGCTGCTGTATTGTGAGAAACAGTGAATAAATCATTTTCTATTCATCATATCTACCTCAGCCATATTCCATCTTTGTCATCTATTATCTAGTCCATTATTATCTATTATCTGTCATCTAGTCTCTCCACTCCTTGTAAAAAAACTGTTCCATAAGTTTGGTATTCCCTTCTCTGTCTTAGTTTCAGTGCATCCTTTTGAGATTGGGTGAAGGGAATAATAAGTACATAATGTACAGTAATAATATACAGTGGCATAATGTTATTTATTTTTTCTCTTCTTCTTTCCTAATAATTGATCATATCCTTTGTTTCTTAGATAGTTCCTGAGCAGTGAACTCATATATTCAAAGTATTCAAAGAATCTTGAAGGACTCCAACTATTCTTCTTAAATTACATTAGATAGTTTACCATCTAACAGCCTGTATTTAATAACCTATATATACATGTGTACATGCACACACACACATATATATCTGCGTTGTCTGTCTGTATATAAGCAGAATGCCACCCTTCTGCACCACGCTGCAGTTATCAACATGGAATTAAATACAAAACCTTATGATCTTTTGACATACTTCATGGTCAACTTCAGATTAGTCTTTTCTGAATAATTTTGCATAGGCTAATGCTATCAGTGCTCTTCTTATCTGCTTCCTGCAACATTTATGAATATGCGGAGGAGCACTGGGCCCAGTTCCAATCCATTAGTGGCATCATGAGTGGCAGCATTATACTATGAAGACACAAATTATTGTCATCTTTTGTTTCTTTCTTTTTCTTTTTTTTAAGCTGCTATTAATTGATCATCGCCATTTATGCTGTGAATATTTAGTTCTCATAAGCCCTCTGATAGAGGCTCTCATTGGCATTTTTTTGGCAATCCAAGCAAACTGTATCAGCTGTAATGTACTTTTGCTTCTCGCTTCTGAGAACTGTGTGATATGTGAGGCACAACTCTCCTTTGCAAGAGCTGTGCTGGATTTTCCCTGGTATTTCTTACAAATACTTTTATTTTTCTTTTGTTATTATAGCTTCTAATAATTTTTATGGTCCAGAAACCAAGTTTATTGGTCACTAATACTCATGAGAACTCGTCAAACCTTTAGTAAAATTTTTGCTACCACGTACCAAAACTAACTTAGGCCTTACTAGTTCCATAATTTTATATAGAATTTGTTTTAGGACTGTCTGATACCTAGAATTTGATCTTCTTTGGTTTTTACATATGCCCAGATTTCTTTTACTTAATTTTAAATGCATAAAAAGTGTGTATGTCTTATCTAGCACCATAGTCAAGGGCAACTTATCGGCATTTCCAGTGGAAAATTCTCCTTACTTGGGTTAGATATTGGTTTCTCCAGATCGTCTCTTTCTCTCTCTCTTTTAGATACTTAGATGATAAGCGCAGTTCAGTTTCCTAACTTTTGGAGGACAATAGCCAAATGAACCCCACCTGAACCATTCAGTTCATTGGGTTGTTCTAAAACCTCATTTATGCACATTTTAATTTGAAGCAGTGCCTCCTTTATTCTTACAATGCCTCCACACGGAGGGTGGTGAGCCATGTTGGTGATAAACTTAGTGTACATAAATATCCTCACTTTTCTGAGATGGCAAGTTTTTCACCATATTTTTTTTTTCCTTTAAAGATTTTATTCCCCTTGCAGTGCAGGTCTCCAGAAAAAAGCACCTTCTAACTTGTCATTCCCTCTCTTGCTTTGTGTATAGACTACTAATGTCCTCTGATAATGATTACACTGTCCTGCACTGCTGCAGTTAGCTTATATTGAGGTCACATTATTTTTCTACCTTGCCCTGACTGCAGCAGCACGGTTACCTTCAGATTTTTGTATTCTGTTTCTTACTGTGAATCTTTGTCCATTAGTTCCAAATTATTTTCGATGTGAACACAAGTATTCCAAATTCTACCTCATTTCCCCCTCTTCCTCACACACAAGCATGCACATAGCCATGACTCCTTAGTGGTGCATAAAATCATCTTGGGCTGGAAGAAACAGGTTTCTTCAAGGACTGTCTTGGAAGAGATGTGGTTTATTTCACACAAAAAGTGGGAGTGTACTAATCTGACTTGCTGATGCCAGATCAGGATATTTTACAGATAGAATTTGAGGACAGAGTATTAGAAATGGGGTTAGTTTCATAGTACAAAGTGTAAAATCATATATGGACGTGTAAGTTATAAGAACACCTGCTGTCATTAGATGCCTACTATTAAAGACCCTTCTACTGGCATGGCTGAGAAAAGTCAAGATAAAGACACATAACATTATGTACAGACTGTCAACATGACAGAAAAGGCAAAGACCCTGGAAGCCCAGGATGGATTAGGTGAGTTATTTCCTGCAGAGAGAGAAGCGTACACATACCTGCTGGCAGATGGAGTACAATTTGGTCACCCAGGACCAAAAAAGATTGCTTTAAAGTCGAGTGCATGATTGACTAGGGCTATTAACATGGTTAGGAAAATGGAGAGCATAATACATGAAGTGATACCATAATTGCCTGGCTTGAATAATTTACCAGAATAGGGATTACAGGAAGCATGGTTTCTGTTGATAGATACCTCAGTGGGCTGAATGCTATGCAGGGATAAAGCTGTTGTGGCTGGGGTGCAATGCTGGCCGCAGAGCAAATGGGGCACGTGTCACATCTGAGAAAATGGAACCTGAACTTCTGAAGGAAGTCCCTAAGCTGATGGGCAGGTGAGCTTTTGTGGGCTTCCACCTGGAGTACCCTGGTAAAGGAAGGAACCCTTTTTGAGAGGATGCACATTATCATCCATCACGCCATGCTTGTGGTAACACCACCCGCAAGTGGAGACTTTGAGTTCCTCCTGCTTTTCCCACCGACTCGCTGGCTGTCCTTTGACACATCCTGCCATTCACTGTTCTCTGGTCTCCACATCGGTGATATGGAGGTAATGATGCTGATGGCTCCTGGTAAAGCAGCTTGAGCTTGCCAGCAAACAGGGCTGAGAAGCAGCAAGGTGGTGTTGTTCTCATTTCCAGCTACTTCAAAGGAAAGCAGAATCTGCCTTTCCAGCCATCAGGTGAAACGTAGGTGTGCGAGTGGGTGAGAACAAGGGCTGAGAGAATAATGGCTGCATTAACTGCACAGCTGCAGGCAAACCCCCAATATTATTCAGTCTTTTACAGAGAGAATATCAGTTAAAGAGAACCTTTATTTACTTTTTAATAATTCACCTTTCCATGTACCACTGACGATGCTTTGAAATTAATAAATTTCCTGGCAGCAGGGACTGTAACTCTCTGCATTTTTTGCTGACATTTTAATTTGATCCTTGCCTTTTCCACGATAAACATCTGTCCTGAAAGTAGCTGCCTCGTGCTGGTAAATGAATAGCTTCCTTCATGGTCTGTGCCACATTTATTTTAACTTGGTCAGATTGGCTAAAATTAGAAGAGTACTACTGAAATCTATAACACATTAAAAGGAGGTCAAAGTTTGCCAGATTAGTGAGTTGTCATCTGTGTTTTAGAATATTAAAAGAGAAAAGAAATTCCTAAAATACTGGTGTATTCCCCACCAACTAGGGAATATTAATTACAAATAACAGGGGTAAAAATGCACAAAAATATTTCTGAAATGGAATTTATGGAACAGGGGGACACCCACAAATGCATTCCTTCCTCTGTGTTGTCAACGGTACATTTTTGACAGGGATCCTTCAGGTATCAGTCCTTTTTGGCCATACCTCCACCCCTCCCCCCACCTCCCACCCAGGTTTTACAAAGCTGGTAAATACCAACAGACCATCACTGAAATTGTTAGCTGGGATTTCCCCTGGGGCACACGGCTGTCAGGCTGGGGTCAGTGTGGTTTATTTAAAGCACCTTCAGCTCCAGTTTGACTGATGTGGGAAATTCTTGACTATGTTCCTGTACTTCTATAGCACTCGTAGTGCTGGGAGGTCTCTTCTCTTTTTTGGTGAAAAACGTTTCATTCTCACTCTGTCAGAGGATGTTTAAATAAAGAAATAATACTAATTTTGGAGCAATATTTCTCCTAGATAGACTCACAGAAATACACAGCAATTATAATGTTTAGTTAGTCTTTTCAGTGCAAAGGTGGGCGGTGTGAATATTTTGAGAGAAAGACAGAAATTTTTGCACATGGAAGACTAAACTCTATATTTAAGGGCAGATGTGTCCAGACGCAACAGAACATGATTCTCCCATTACTCGCGCCATTACATTTTTCAGGTTATTCAGATGCACACTTAACTACACTGACAAATCCTAATAAAAACAGAATGCCAAATAGAAAAAGGAAAAAAATTATACAAGATGAAAGGGTTATGAGCGCAAAAGCTCATTGAGATAGTTACAGAGCATGGTCAGGGTTACACTTTAAAGTAGTAAAAGGTTGGTGAGTGTTTCACAGTGCTAAGCGCTGTCTTTATCTCTTTTTGCTAGAGGTAGCCCCTCTTGGTAAGTACGAGCACCTGTCTCTATCAGGAGGTTTACTGAACCAAAGCAACACAAAACTTCTGCCTTCAATGTGACTTTCATGGTTTCCTTCTCAGTTTGCTTCATCTTAAGGTACTTTCTCCCTGGTGTGTCCAGACAAATTAAGTGTGAAGCGTGCCATGGACACTGATAACACTGTCACCTCAGCTGAAAGGAGGCAAGCTTTGATTTGGGGTACTGTCAGTTTACAAGAGTTCTGCCTAATGACATACATTAACACATAACACAAGTAGCACAGTAGTCTCAAAATATGCCAGTGGTACTTTACTACTGTTTGTTTTCTCAGAACAGCTATGAAAATAAAAAAACACTAGTATTTTGAGCTTAAAATTGAAGGCAACACAGTGCATCCATTGAAATTCAAAAGTCTAAATGCAGGCTCCTTGCAACAATGACAAGTGCTAGATAACTTCTGTTCTTTTGTACACACTGAAAATGGAGTTTATCTTCTGCAGCTTCATGTAAGTTAAGCATTTGGGCCAAGTCACTGATGTTCCCTCCGCAGCCAAAGGAGAGGTAAAGACACTTCTAGAGGACAAGTCCTTCCAGTTTACACTGTCTGTGTCCACAGTGAGCTGAGATAAAAAGCTTGTATTAGTGCCTGAGCCTTTAAACAATCCCACCCTCACTGCCAGTTGTATTTTAACTGAGCAAGTGTCCTTGCTTTGTAAGCTTTCACCTTGAGGAAGGTATTTGTTTTATGATTGACCAAAAAAAAAAAAAGTCTGCTGGAAATCAAAGAAATTTTTGTTTAGCCAGGCCTTGTCACATAAGCCGTCTCTATTAGAAAGCACATGCAGTTTCATGCAGTAAGATAGAAATTTCTAACGCATTGAACAGCACAGCAAAAGAATGTTACCCATGGAAGGTGGCATTCCCACCATTGGAGGCTGTTATGCAGAAGCTGGTCATTAAGCAAGGTTTCAGCGTAGCTGAACTTGGAGTACTAACAGTATGGGTGACTTACTGAGGTTCCTTCCAGTCCATTTTCTTATATGTCTCTGGAATCACTAAAACCCCACAAGTATAATTAATACAAACTGACTGAGAGGTGGGAAAAAAGGGTTACTGAGTGTAAGTACTGAATGTCTAAAGAAAAAAAAGGAAAACCATGCATTTTTTATGTCCTACCCACGTGCTGCTGATTCCCCAGTCCTTCTGAAAAGCTTATTTCAAGATGTTTGTACTGTATTACTTGACAGCCTGCTGCTTCCAAAACTCAGAATTCCTGGTGAGCTGCAGTCTGCAGTTAAGATGTGAGCATTCAGAAAGGACTGTAACTGAGTTTAGATGCACGTAACTCTTAAATTACACAGTGCTCTCAAGTATTGATGTTTATACTTGATAGCGTTAATATTACTATTTAGGTCTCAATAAATTATACTTGCAGAAGTAAAAATGGAAAAGCCAGACTGTATTAATATCTATACTAAGCGTAAATCTCGAAACATAATTGATATGGATGTTAGCAGTGTAATTTCAATAATATTAAACATGCCTATGGCTTGTGATAGGATCTTCTAAGTGCCGTGTACGAATGATAAAGTGGATCAGGTAAGAAATGCTTTTTGTGGAAAGACCTGGTTTGAATGAGTGATTGAAATCTAGGTATTAGATTCGGGATGCTGATTTGAAGTGAGAAACTTAGGGCCTTTGATAAAGCAAAGCAAGATAAACCCCATTGTTTTCAATATCACATTAAAATGTGCCTTGAATTTGAGGTTTGCAAGTTATTCATATAATCAGTGTGGGTTTTGTAGTGGAGAACACTTGTGTTTTTCGTCTGGAAAGAAGATAACTTCTTACTTGCCAATCATGCTCCACAGCAATTGGAGATGGGAAACATCTCCCCACAGTAAAAGTGTATCTCTTAAATATTTTAAAATTAGCACACTAACAGAAGATATCTGGCAAATCAACTGCAAGCTTGCTGATGCTTCAGATTATCTTTCTGAAATGACAGGGCGCTGCATATCACCCTGAAGAGGGGTGTGTTTTTGCAGCAATAAATCTATCTTCAGCTCCTCTTGATGATTTAAGTTACAAGGCTCTGTTGTTCACATTATATATTTGTGTTTAATATGGGCTAGAGGAAGCTGAGAAGCTCATAAAATGAGCTTATCTTTTGTGTTAGGGTGAGAAGTGCTTTAAATTGTTTCAACCATGAACTCCATAGATAGTGTAGCTACCCATATGTGAAATTACATTCCATAAAATGGCAATTTCACTCAAATCCATTAATGAATTTTCTAGCCTCCATGGGTTCCAGCATAGTTTTAATTTGGATAGAGCATCTGCAGAGGAGGGGATGATTGCTATTTGAAAAACATCAATGTATAGGGACAGACCATCCTGCTCTTTGGAGATGCCTGAGGTAAAGCTCTGGAAAAATTGGCAGGGTTGACCCTTCTGACTCCTTGATGAGCTCTCACATATGGGGAAACGAGGTGGTGGAGGGTGAGATACAGAGCAGCCATGGTGCTCTTGTTTCACTGTGTGCAGGTAAAATAAGGCCAGGGAGTGTATGTAAATTAATTTATTTTTGATTTTCCACCTACAGGTTCCTTTAAACATTTCATTGCTTTACCCCAGTAATCTTTAATGTCAACACAACTAATTGCCCTTTCTCCAGGTTGTTTAAAGATGATTCAGGGTTTGAACGGTCTTTGTGGCCTTCTGTGAATGCCATGCAGCAAAACTCTATGGCTTTGGGAAAAAAAAAATTAAAGCTCTGAAATAAATGATTGTAGAAATAAAGAGAAGAAAGCATTTCCTTGAACTGCTTTTGCTTATCACTTAAAATCATTACAGGAGCTGGTAAACAGAAGTTACCTTCAGTATCACAGCATCTTCAGCATGTAGAAAATATTAAAATATCTTCTGAAATGAATGGCATAACCTGCTGGCATAGCATCATGGTAAACTTGCACTAGGCAAGACAGGCTTTCACTTTACATGAGGACTGTGTGGCTTAACAAAAAAATTATGTATACATCCATAAATCATATTGAGAGAAAATGGTGGTAATGGTGAGGAGAAAGTGGTATTGATGGGGCTTGATGCTAACTAGAGTCTAGACAAAATTTATAACTTGGTTCATGAAATAGAGGTCCTTTACCTGTCCATAAGTGGAAAATAATATTTGGGGCCTGATAATGTGAGTACATGTTTTTGCTTAGATGGTATGCTTATCCACCACTTGTACATTAAACCACTCGTATTTCCCACACGTTTATATCCCAGGAAACTGCTTCAAGATGATTCAGTCTATTTACTAGTGGAGTTTTATGCTGGCATCTCATAATACCAGAGTGCTACAGAATGCACAAGCTAGCAGCTGACTTCTGAGTAGAGTTTAATATTGATTTCGCGTGCATGGAGCCACTCTAGAGCCAGCCAAAATAAACAGGAAGCCACCCGTTGTCTCAGAATTAGATTTAAATCCCTAACTGGTTTGGGTCTACATTGCCTGAATGCAGTTATTCTTTTCCTATCAAATACTCATGACTGAGGTTATCAGCATGACAAAGCTTTTTTGATGAAAAAGACAGACAGACTTCAATAAGGGATTTTCTGAGAAATGTTTCTTATTCTGGACTGTTTTTCCTTCTGCCATGAATGTCAGAGCTCAGGTTAGCTAATCTCTCCATAAACACTGAAAACACTTTTTTCAGAATTCAGGTGTTTGAGGAGAATCTGGAGCAATTTTGAGATGGGTTGTTGATTGCAAGCTATAATTAAGTCATGGGGTCAGACCAAGTTGTGACACTACAGTCTGGCAGTGACCTCATAAGAGATTCATTTCCCATAACTACAGATGTACTGAAGTATAACATTTCACCCAGACTGAGCGTGTGTGTGTCTAAGGCAGTTGGAAAGAAATTCCTCGTGGAACTGCCTCTTCTCAACTGAGTGCAAAGAATGAAGACACTTAGCTCACACTTGACATCTAGCTCACGTTTGATGTCTTGGGTACATTTTGCCTATCTTAAAAATTATATATTATTGGATAGGTTCACCGTCTAGGGAATTCCTGCTCTCCTATATGATAATTGAAATAAAATAATTACAAATCTGCCACCTATAAGGTGAAAAAAAGAAGTCCCTCATAAAAATCCTCTTTGGGGCTTTACCTCCAGCTCCTCTTTTCATCTTGTTTATGAGTATCTTAAAGGGGAGAAGTAATACATGACAAATAGAACTACTCTGGATCTCAGACCACCATCTGCATCGTCAACTCAGAGGCTGTTTTTCCCTTTCCCTTTTCTCGCCTTATGTTACCATTACTTGCTAGAGCTCCCAGCCAGACTCCAAGCAAGAGCACAGTGCATGGATCAGTGTCTGAACACATCCTTACAGATCAGCAGCCTTTTTGGCTCCCATGTATGGAGAAGCTTGGGTTTCCCAATGGTTTAGTGCTGTAGCTTTTCACATTCGTCTTTCAGGCAGTTCTTCATCTCAGGCCTAACGGGCCCAGTCAGGCTTGTGGCTAAGGACAGGCACACCAGGAGATGAACAGTAAGCCTGTTGCCTTTGAGAGAAAACCTTCATAGCTTTATTTTCCAGGGCTCCACGTGTTGGTGAGATACTCTAAAAATCCACTGCAAACAAGTCGGAGGGTGCTGCCATGTCCCTAAACTCATCTCCCCGCCGCAGAAGTTGGAGGGCAGCAGTGTGACTTTTGAATAGAGAGAAAAAAAACAACACAACAATTGCTTTACAACAAGCAGAAACTCACAGGCATTAACTGAGAAATAAAAGGTCAAGAGAACAGATTTTTGTAACATACATCTAGCTAGCTTCCTAATTCCTGTCACTCTTTTTTTTCCTCCACAAAGCCATAACTACCAGCAGACTCCGCAGTCTGATGGTGTTACAATGAGGTTTTTTTAAGGACATTTCCCTTTGGAACATTTTTGTGTGTGGTTTCTTTGTTCACTGAGTAGAATATGCCTGCCAGCAAGACAGAATCTCATTTAGTTACAAAATACACTGATTCTCTTAATGAAGTTGTGGATCTGTTCTGCAGAGAAAGCACAGATAAGGGTCTCCTCAGCCTCTCTCTGTAGGGCGATTATGGTTCGTTTTAAAAATACAAAAATTCTCTGAGGCACCAAGCCCTTCAAGTTTTTAGCAGGTTTTGTTGAATTATATGTAACAAAAGTTTCACCAGTTGGTATTGCATTCAGTCTTGCAAGAAGGGCTTTCGTGTTCTGGGGGTAGTTTTTGGTCCTCATTTGTCACATTACTACTCTGAGGAGGTTTGCTTGAGCAAGAATTGAGTTGTGTCACTTGAGCATGCGTTTTAAATTAAGATGGGGTCACTCTCTTCTGTGATAATTATCAGTTGCTCGAAGCATACAAGAAGATGGACGAATCTTAAAACTTGTTAGGTCACACAGTTAAACCCTTGTTCTGGTGTTTTGGGTTTTTTTGTTTTTTTGGGTTTTTTTAATGCCATGTAGTTGTATTCTTTATGCAGTATGGCTCTTGCTATAAAAACGAATCTGGCAATCATTCACAGAGGCATTTATCTTTGATTTCTCATATTAATTTGATTCCTCTCTCTGATAGTTTCAGCTTAAAAAAATATTTAAACTACTTAACTGCTTCTGCTGCTCATTCTAGCCATACTGATGACTTTTTATCATCATACTTGAACTTCATCAGGCATTTGCACAGCTAAAAGTTCTTTTGAGTGGCAGAACTTTCCATCTTGTAACATCCATGTTACACACTTATCCCATGTGTTTGAATCCCCTTTTTGGCCCTTTCAATGTATTCTCTTTCTTATTAGAAATACAGCTGCCATCATTTTTATTCTGCTGCAGGAGTGCCGATAGGACCCAGATGAGACTGGCAGAGCACTGAGCTAAGCACAGAGTTTACACAGTATGTCAATCTCTGCGCTCAAGAGCTTGTCAGCCAAGTAAACAGAACCAAGAGCAAGAAGAAAGAGGAGAGATGAAGCACTGGGCCAAGGTCATGCAGCAGTCATTGGTGACAGCGGAGGGACCAGAACAGAGCTTTCCTGAGTCCTAGGATAGCACCCTGTAGCACCAGGCATGGGACATTTTGCTGAGAGGATCCCTAGATTTTCAGGATTCGATTATTTTTTTGTTGCCTTCCTTCTGCTCCCCTTACATGTGACTGGAGGCAGCTGTGGTGCTGGCTACTGCCAAAGTAGTAAATAGAGTCCTCTATCCCCACTGAAAGGAGAGTGAATGATGTAATTTGGCTCCTTTTCCCTCCTGCTGGCTGCCAACACATTATTTCTGTATCAATGCACATAGCCATTTGGCATCAAACGAGACCCCTCTCTTTGTATAAGTGGAGGCAGGATGTTAATTCTTTTTGATGTACCAGTAACTTATCTGGAGAGGTGCAGCAGCATTTCTTTCGGGAGCCAACGGATTCTCAGGGTTCCCCAGCAAAAAAGGAGCGTGCACTCCTTTCATTGCATGTGGAGTGACCGAGGAGGTAACCACATACCTCCTTCAGTGCAACCCTGCTAACCACAAGTCAATTTTGTTGTGTACTTTTAATTTCAATGGGATAGCAAGGCTGTTTGTTTTGCTTATTGTGGTAGTTCTGCTTCAGAGCACCTCTGCATTGATTCATTAAACTTCTTTGTTCTACAACCTGTAAATTTGAGCAGTGTCCCCTCTAAAGGCTGGAAGAAGGATTCAGAGTCTGTGTAATGTATAAAGTCATATGGCACCCACAAGGCCATATTTCTGCCTACTCTGCCTCCATTTTCTGACCATATGAAAATATTCTTACTCCAGTGGCTTTACATCAGATCATTAACTTTGGTTTATTGCCTGTGAAGACAGTTCTATGAATTTTACTTCTGGATATTTGTGAAGAGGAACAATTTGGAGGAAAGGGAGGGGAAGGAAAGCCATCGCTTTCTAACGCCAATCCAGATTTATGTGTTTGCTTGGCCTGTCTAAGACTCTGAATTACTATCTTTCTTCCTTGAGACCTCCTGTACCTTATGTTGAACGGCGTGATCAGATCAGAAAATCTTATAATTTTCTCTCTTAGGAAAATTAATGAGTGTCCTGGATAAATGATGGATGACAGTGGAGGTCCTAGAACCAGCAGGTGCCTTCTGCACCCTGTGTCTGCCCCTATACAGAAAGAAAGAGGCTGCTTTCATCCAGGTAGGACAGACCTACCAAAGTAACTGGGTCTGCAGTCTCAGGTTAATAAAATATATGCACTATTCCATCTCAATTTGAACAGACTAGAGTGCTTACATAGTGTCTACTACAACAGACACGGAAATTCAGAGAGTGAGAGTACAAACTGGTTCAGAACCTCCCCCGAAGGCTGTTCCTCTAACCAGGACAACATCTACAAGTCACAATTTTTGAACTGCACAGTAATTATCAGCTTGACAGTTCTCTTTCATTTTTACTGTATTTTCAAGTTGGCTTACCTAAGTTACCAGAGGCAGGCTTACACATCTGTTCACAGAAGTGTTGCTAATGAGTGATTGAGGGTTTTCATTGCCTTTGTGAGTTGACACATAGACTTGTTCCTTCCTTTGCAAGCAAAGGAGGCAGACTGGGCATGCAGGCATCTGTAGTGTCCAGACTCTCTAGTAGTTGTGTTTATTGCTCCACACTCAAGGGTAAATCCAGTGAATACTTCAGCATCCATAAGTGGCTCTGGCACTGGAGAGCAGGGATGACTGAGAGGGTCTCAGTTTCAGGCTTTACATGTGGATGATGCTGGCCAAAACATTCTGGGGCTGGTGTCCAGGGGCAGATCAATCACCAAAGCAGGCTGTGTGGGGCACAACTGCCCTGTATCCCATCCTACCAGAGTACGGGATTGCTCCACGTCCCACTGCTCCATTCCCACCACACAAGTGCTCTGGGACTATCTGCAGAGGTGCAGCTCAGCAGCACAGAGAGCAATGCAGCAGAATCTCAACCTCTTCTTATGCTCCAGGAACAAACCTTTTCAGGCAGAAGGCTGGATTTGTCCCTTTATGCACAGTGAGAAACACAGTTTCCTACTTTTCTCCACAATTAACACCTGCCCCCCACCACCCCCAAGCACTTGGTCATACTGTCTACATCCATTTCTCACACTAGCCTTTTATTCCCTGAGGCTCTCCTCTTGCCTCCTCCCCCTTCCACTGGGAAAATGCTTCAATAAAGATATTTTTTCCCAAAAGAAGAGGTGTGTAGCTAAGGGACAAGCACATGTGCATAGCTTTCCAGTAATAGGATCGCTGCAGCCAGTCAGGGTGGGTCTGATACAAAAGGGCTCAGACTCAGAGCCCCGGATCTCACCTTGGAAAAAGCACTAGGTCCAGGATGATTGCAGAGTTTTGCCACTTAGAGTTGAAGCTGCTCCCTCTGTGAAAAAGGAGCAGAGTTCAAGGGAGAGCCATGGAGGACCAGACTTTTGCTTCTGCTGTTGCCGGGAAGAAGAAGGTGTGCCGCTGTTATGAGTGGTTATTCCATCACATTTTGCTGCCACACTGGACATTAATATCTTCTTTGGAAGCAGACTGGCCATCTGTGGGGTAAATTGGTCGTGGAGTCACTGATGCCTTCAGCTACTGCTGACTTTGCGGGTGCCTAGACCATAGCATGTGTGGGCTAGCAAAACAGCTGCAGAAAGTGTCTCCCCAAAGCCTGCTCAGTGCTTCCATCAGAATTGCTCTTGGCAAGTATGGCGCTACCAGCTTGTCAAGTGCCCATCTCTGGCTGTGTGTGTGCAGAGCCCAGCATTTCAGCTTGTCACTGGCCTCTCATTCCTGTCTGCCGCTTCAGCATTGTGCCTCTGGCTGTACCCCTTTCTCATAGGTTTGCCTGTGGTAATCACTCAGCCAAGCTTTCTGCTGACTTGTCCAAATAAGTTTTCATCTTGTCAAAAATGTATGGATACTCTCTTCATTTAATAACTTGTTCAGACAGAATCTTATGCAATAACGTTCATAACAGCCTTTTTCCTTAACCTCCTTTGCTGCACAGGGAGACCTGGGAATGACAGCTGTGTATCTAAATGCTGACTTCCTTAGAAATGAAGGTGAAACTCAACCAACGCTTGTGTTAGATTCAGCAATGGCGTTAATGGCAGGAGCCAGAGGCTGTGGAAAAGATCTCTACAACTAACCTGAATTTTCCTTGAGGAGAAAACTAGACTTTGGATTGAGAGCAAACACAAGTTTCAGAAAAGAAAGGATGAGCTGGTCTAACCATCACACCTACAGAACTGTAATTTCTTCAGAACCCCTTTCTTCAGGGCTGGCCACTTGGGTGTATCTTCACTAACAACCTATAAGCAAGGTCCCACCGACACATGGATGCTCTAGCTGGAGCTTTGCGTCCCACATCTCTGCCATAATCAGGGATGGTCCTAAGTACATCATTGCAGCACTGCAACAAATGGTACAATTATTCTTGCATAAGGCACTGTTTCAAAGACACTTACTTTATCAGCCAGTGCGTTTTGATGGGATTTATTTCCCCTCTCCTGTTATTCATTTACTTCTCTTCTTTTCATTGCAATAAAACAGTACAGAGGGGGGGGAAATCTGGATGTCAGTTCAAAATGTTGTAGTAAATAACTCACAGTAATATACAGAGAAATTGCTTTTTGTTGACTGGAGATCATGCAGAGCATTGCATGCAGCTCAACCCTGGTAAACATGGTCAGCTCCGGATACACAAATTTAAAGCCTGTCTGTCTTCCTTTTTCAACCCTGGTAAATGTCATAGAGGGTATATTAAGACTAGTGCCAGGTATCAACACAGAGTGGGGTTATGTATGGTACAGCTGGCTGAGGTAAGCACAGGACGCTTATTTCTTTCATCTCAGCCCCTTTCCTCCTTCACTGCTTTTGTCCCTGAGAAAAAGAAAACAGAGAGGTGAAATGTGAAGCCTTCCAGTTGCCTACATCTGTTAACCAATTTATTTTTTTTTAAGGTAGAGGAAATGGGAGGGTAAAAAAAGGTGAAGGAGTATGTCTTAATCTACAGAAGATCTAGGTCAGCAAATCAATGTAATCACTCTTAGAGTTAGTGAGATCTATGTTAGTTACGTTAACCTGTTGAACCAATGACCCGTGGCTCCCACCTTGAGCGTGGCTGGAAATATTAGCTTTAACAATGCCCAGAACTGCAGATGCAGCGCAGCTTTTCTGATGCTGCAAACAGTGATTGAAAACTATCTATCTAGATTATGGAATCTAAAACCAACCAAACAAATGTGAAAACAGCAACCCCTGTCTCTGCAGCTGGTTGACAGAACATTTGTTCAGATACTATTCACAACATTAATCTTTACTGAGTTTCCAAATCTGAGCTGAAGCAGACAGGCTAGAGTTACTGGACTTAGTATCATAACATGTGCTTTTTAAAGTTGCTTTTAATCTTTTTGATCCATGACAGGGTAAAATATTGGGGGCTGACAGAGCTGGCAACTCTACAATGGATAATACCACTTGTAATTGCATTGTCTTGGATTACCAAGTGGGTCAAGGAGAAAAAGGTATTGGTAAAGAGGGGTTCAGACTATTAATTACATTTAATGTAACAGTCTGCTGAATACAGTGGTTGCACAATAGTGAGAGGAGGAGGAATGGGGAGGAATCTTTCTGCTTCTATTCCATACTTCTTAAATGACAGGGCACAAATTTTCATGCAGCACCATAAGCGCTCTGTATTTGTTATTGTTTTGATAGCTAGCCTTGCAAAGTAGGGTTCATGAGTGTAGATGATTTGAAAATAATGACTCTGACATTATATGACCTTTAGGTACGTTGACAGCCACTCCAGACTACATGCTATTTTATGAATAAAAGAATATTTTTTTGTCTGGGGGAGTCTGTTGATGGAAAAGGTTTAAATGGAATAAAGCTAGAGTTATAGTCAAACAAAGTGACAGTCCTTGTTGAGGAACACGCTGTAGGGGACATAAGATGATTTCTGTGCATGATAATGCATTTGCTTTTAAATGCCATCACTAGATTGATAATTATAGAAATCTTCATATTGCGCCTGGCAGGGAGTCAAGGCTGAATCTTACCAGTCTGTAAGTGTGAGGTAGAAAAGTATGCTGTAAACCAGTAGAGTTTAGTCAGAGTCTGTGCACACAGCTCCTAAATGTATTTAAGACGTTACAGGAGAGAGAGTTTAGTCTTTTCTCTTTAGAGTCAGCATAAAGCCTGCTGATGCTTAGTTAGCACTCAGCTTATTAGCAGGAAGGCTCTTATGACCTCTTATTTTGCCAATGGTCTATAAGTGACCACCACCCAAAGCCTGTCTTTTCCCAGTTTGGTTAGGTGTGTGGTAATTGGTTTAATTCATTGTATCCAGCTTTTACTGCTGCCATTTTTAGACGCAGATGAATATTTGAAAATCCTTTCATTTCGCTTTCAAAACATGGAGAAATACAGTGAGGAGGACAGAGCGTCTGGAGCAGCACGAAGATATTTGGTATGTGTAGGAGGCAGAGGACAGAAAAAGGTAAGGACTCTGCTGGTCGTGTTCTGCCACCAACTTCCTCAATAAACTTATTCTGAATAAAATAACAGATGGAAATGTTAAGAAGTGCAAAATGAAACAAAAAAAAGGCATAAAGTCATAATTGTGTTTTACGTATTGGGTACACTGAAAATCATGGTTCCAATTGCCCAGATACAATCAACGTCATCAGCACAGCTCCCTTCGCTGATTGCAAATAGTCAGTGTGTTTGGTGCAGTGTACCATGCTCCCCATGCGATGTGGTGGAAGCCTTGTGAATTCTACTGGGATTTTTAAAGTGCCTTAGTGATTTAATTATGCCAGTGTTCACTCACAGTAGGGTATCTGTTTTTAAGCAGGTAAAAGGTAAATTAATCAAAAATTAAAAGCCTTTCTGGGCAGACAAGCTGTTTGTGAACACTTAAATAAATATGATGAACAGTTTCAGTAAGAAAAAAATATCTTAAGGATGTAAATATGTTTTATCTGGCCTTTGTAAACACAATATTTTGGTATTCTTTCATTTCAAGATGGCTTTTTTTTTTTGTTTAAAAATTGCCCTGTTATTTAAAGGGGCTCTAAAGTAATCACAACACAGCATTTCTTCTTGTATCAAATGAGCAACTTTCACATCCATCCAAAATTTTCTTTTTCATTCCCCACCCACAGTGTCTCAGTTTGGGAACTAAACCAAAAATGCAGTATTCATCCAGCCCTTTCAAAATCCAATTTATGATCAACCAAAGACCCTTAAAGGGTAGAGTATGCTGAAGGTACTGAGGAACTTCCTTACCACCTTGGTAGGAGATTCCATTCATAATGTGAAAGCCCAGATGCCTATCTCTAAGTCATGGGCTGAAAGGACAACAAATGCCAAAAAGAGAAGATGGCAGCTTCCCCAAACCTTCTCTAAAGCTGTTGAGAACCAGCAATGAAAAGAAACTGTGCACCCCTTGTTTCTGAGCATGAAAAGCAACAACCCAAGAAAAATCAAGGCAGAAGAACCAAAAACTCAGCAGAAAAAGAATGAGAAGGATGATGAGAAATGGACAGAGTAAAAGAAAACACATTCTCACACAGAAAGCAGAAGGGGATGAGGCACACTAAAAGCAAGACAACAGCAAATCAGTCTGTCGATGCGGTGTGCCCATGCAGAAAGCCTTAAACACGAATGGCAGGTAGCTTGGCAGTTGCATCTGCAGCATGAGATATCACAAGTGGGCGAAGCTGGACAGCCGTGTTGGAAAATCTTCCTGACTAATAAATATTAATTCCTTGAAAGAATATTTTTTTGGGGGAATGAGATTTTTTTACGATTCCTGGACAGGGTTGAAATCTTACTCAGAGCCACATTGCAGAAAATGTTTTGGAATGTAATGAAGACAACATATATGCAAGAACACTGCAGTTGTATCTATGTGCTCAGGTGCACATTCATTCCTTTACACTACTACTTTAATGGGCTGTGCGATGCCAAAGAAAACATGCTTACTGTGCACTGCATCCATTTCTAGTTGTAAGTTAAAAATTCTTATCTTAGGAAGATCCCTCTGTGTTGTGCAGGTGTGTGGGGAATTCTGAGCATTTTAATGACTCTATATATTCTTACTTTAGTTAGAGAGAACTGAAACACAATTTCTAAATTCAAATGAAGAACTTCAAAAATGACATGATTTTCAAGAGGTATGCAAATAACTTTTTGTTCAATTCCTTGGCAAGTACAAAACATACCGTCTCCAGCTGATGATATTTTTGGCATATAATTTTTTTTTTTTTTTTCCTTAGGGTGAAAATGAAACCGGCAATTTTGAAGTTCAAACCTGCTAAAATGCTCCAATAAAATTGTGTCTTTCTTTCCAAATGAGAACATGTTTATATTATGGAAATCAAAATGTTTTTTTTCAAAATATTAAAATGGGATATTTAGACCTTGTTATGGAGTGAAATATTTTATTGAAACTGAGATGAATGAGTAAACATCTCCGTGTCACAGAACCTGCATATTTTCATGGAAATAAAATGTCATTAAGAAGTATTAGCTTTGCCAAGCTCCTCTCAGCTTTCAATGGATGTGACTAATAGATGTTTATTAAAGCAAGTTCATTATTTGTGTACATAAATCTGGAATTTGCAATCTAACATCAGTTTATGGTTTGGTAGTGATTTTTTAAAATGAAAGATAAAAGGCCAATGGTGTACTGTAGTTTCTTATATAAGCGGCAAGAGTGAAGTCAATAGGTACAGCAGATAAGGGAATACAGCAGAGTGAAGGCATTGTGAGGTTTCACTTACTGTAAGTTTGCTTTCTGTCATCATCACAATTACATCAGTAATGTATTGGACTAGTTCAGCCTATGTGGCTCCGCTTTCCTCAAATAAAACAGCTGTTGATCTGACCAGGTGCTGAACTGTTCATTTTATCTTGATTCTCTTATTCTTATTACTCACATTCCTATAATACTTCCTTGGCTTTGCAGGCATTTTTATTTTAATACATCAGTTTCTTTCACAAAGCAAAAAGTAAAAAAGCTAATTTATTTTCCCCGGCACTTCTTCCACTTTCACTTTTTTTTTTTTTTTAATTGATAGATGTCTTCTAAATTGCTAAATCAGGAGTATAGACTGTCAACTGTCTCTGATGGTAGGTTATGTAGAGCTGAGCTGTTTACATGAAGGACTTTGAAAATTTATTACCAGCAGATAACATGGTCCGTAAGTGACCAAAGCCTTGTTTCAAAGCCCTTTGTGACCAATGGTTGGATTCTCTGGTGTCCAATTTGTCATAAGAACTGAGTGAAGATTTTTGTTACAGATGAAGCTTTCATACCATCTGCTTCGTCTATCCTTCTTCCTCTGTTTGTCTCAATCTCTGATGTCTAACAAGGTGCTCTGACATGTGCTCATGTTAAACTTACAGTGCCACGGCACCACTATGACGCGTTGACCCTTCACATGCCCTCCTTTCTTCCTAGTTCTGGACTGGTTTTTTTTCCTCTATTCCTTCCTTCCTTCCTTCCTTCCTTCCTTCCTTCCTTCCTTCCTTCCTTCCTTCCTTTATATCTCTGTCAAATTTGGTTGAAATTAGCCAAGATTTTAAAAAATTGTTTGGCATAGGAAGCAACAAGTGCCAGATACACATTGCTATAGACACTCACATCCACACATATGCAGCATGAGCCAAGGCTAACACATCTCAGAGGCACCATATTCCATATAAGTCAACATTCTGGAGCTATTGAACATCTGTGCGAACAGTGACAAATTTTAGGTTTCTTGTGTGTCAGGACTTTCCTTATTATAACCTCCTTGTGATGCAGGCAAGCATTAAAATCAATGAAAGCCAATGACTCTGTCATGAACCCATTGATAAAGCACACTTGAAAGTTCCTTCCCCAAAAACACGTGAAGAAATTAAACAGCGAGGTAGAAGGGTCAAATTCTTCTCATGGACTGATACGTGATTAAACGATAGGAAATAAATCTGAGCAGAAATGCTCAGTTATCACAGTGCAGAAAACGCTGCAAGGGGTTACCACTAAGATCTGTGCTGGATCTTGTGTTCTCCAATGTAGTAATGAATGATGTGGAAAGGAGAACAAAAAGGAAAAGTGAAACCTTTGCTGTGGAGTTATAAAACCCAAAACCGACTGTGGAGACTTGCAGGAGGATGGCCTGACACTGAGTGATGGGCAATAAAACAGCAGGTGAAATTATCTTTCAAAGAGCTGAACACCTGATGCACATGTCGAAAAATAATCCCAGCTATACATAAAGAGTGACAAGTCCCACATCAGATGCTACCACTCAAGGGATTAGGTGTTCATATCAGTGTAAGTTGCTCTGTGAAAATAGCTCATTGTTGAGGGGTAGAAGTTGTTACCAAAGAAAGGGAAAAGAAGGGAAGAAAAAAAAAAAACATGGAAGGAAAGCAAAGCATGTCTTTAAGTCAGCAAATAAAGCAGTGATGCACCTAAATTTTACGGTTCTGGCCTTGTCTTCTCTAGAACCAGAAAATAACTGACAAAAGTACTGAGAAGGACAACACATATGACTGTTGTTACGGAATAGTTTATGTACAATAAAAACTAAATAGAATAGTTATCTTCCATGAAGGAAAAGGATGAGATAGGAATGATTTTCGATTCACATTATTTCTTATACAACAAAAGGAGTGGCTTTCAAATTAAACTGTCAAACTAAGGTTTTAAAAGAAAAAAGAGCGAGGGTTTTACACAGTGCATAATTAAACAGCAGAGTTTATTGCCACAGGGTGTTGCAGAAGCCAAGAGTATAAATTTGTTAACAAAGCAATTAGACAAGCTCACTGATGAAAACTCCATCCATGGTTACTAAACATCAAGATGCCAATACATGGGGGTAAAAAGTCCCTGTTTTCCATTTGCCCTGTTTTGACAATTTGTCCTCAAGTTACTGTTACTGTTTGACAGCAGACATGGGACACAGGGATAGATGGACTTCTGGTTTGGCCTAATATAATCTGCCTTATGGTCTTAATTGTGATACAGAGAAACAGGAGATGAGATGATTAAGGTTACTTATGGGATGTCTATCAGAAGCGGAATTAGAACTCCAAAACTTTTTTGTTTTCTTGACTCACTAACATGCAGCTGGGGCAAACCTCTTCCTTGTCTCTATATGTTACTAATCTGCAAGACTCGCTTGCTTTCTTTGTAGATTGCGGACTGTGGTTAAGTACCTCCAGGAGAGCCTGAGAATATTTGGAAGGGAGCCTGGCCTTTGGGAAATATTTATGAATATAAACAGACCAAACAGAATTTACCACAACCTCATGCATCTCTTCTGAATTTTGGTTTAAATCACAGGAGACACTCATCTGGTGCAAAGGGAAGGAACTGCTAGTAGAGCTCCGAGGCCACTGGAAGATTTTAATTCCTCCAAGTACTCCGGGGAATTAATTGGCAAATAGGCAGTTACGGAAATATTTCTGGAACTCTGGCAATAAATTTCACTATACCAGCTTGCCTAAGAACTAAAATGGAGTTGAATGTTTCAAGAGTTTCAAAGACAGAGATAATAATTGACATTTTTCCAGAAAATGTTCATACCATTAGTGCTGTGAGGGGCTTCAAATGAGAAGGAATCAGCAACAGTTGTAGCAAAGAAGCTTACTGAATATAGGCTGCTTCCTAATAAAGAGAATAAAAGGCACTGGAGGCTGAGAGAAAAGCTGCAAATCGATGAATCTGTGATCCAAGTGCAGATTTCAGTCGATAGGAGTGGACTTACGTACATGAAAAGTGAATGTGGCCTCTGGAGTCCACTGCAGGCACTTTTAAATTTGATTATAGCCTAAATACCTTTCTTCATTGGGAAATAAAAAAGGTTTTCAGAATGTCAGGCCTCCTTGCTGGTGCTCTCACTAGTGCCATGGGATATTGTGACAATAGAGGAGAGAAGATAGTCACTATATGTTAATTAAATTACAACCAAATTAGTGCATACAGTGTAAATCAGGAAAGACTTTTAAAGCAAAAGCAAAAAAAAAAATATAACCAAACAAAAGATGTGTGGAGAGGGGTTATTCTCCAAAGGGCCAAAGAACAGCTTAATGCAACATACTACTGAGATTCATGTGCTTTTCATTTCCTACAGCATTGTAATTGCCCTCCTTGGAAGGAGGAAAGTCAGTCAGAGGCAAAACAACCATTTCAGCACAATGTAGGGGCTGAGAGGCAGAAAGGAAGGAAGCAGCAGGCAGGCTTTGTGGGAAAGACACTGGAGACTCCATGGCCACAGATTTCCTCTGTGTCATTTAGGCATGACTGGGGATTGATTTTTAAATGCAATAGTAAGCAGCATAAATGGGTACTGAGTAATTTGAGAAATCAGGCACTGGAAATACCGTAGTGCCTTAACTCTTACATTAAGTGTGTTAGTCCGGCTTTTGACTGTCATAGATGTCGACTGTGATGTATCCAAGATACTCGGGCAAAGGGGTCTGAGACAAAGCTACATACATGAGCAGAGGAGTCACGGGACAATCCCAGCTTTGTGTGACTGAATTAGACCATTCCCAGGGAGCAAATAACATGTGACTGCATGAGTACAGACCATGCTTTAAAACATCTGCACAAAGAAGTGGGAGGATGAATCTAAGCATTTCTTACCTTTTCAGGGTGAATTTTGTGATGTTATCAGTGTTCTTTTTAAGGGCACGTTTATGTGTAGGTTGGATATGCAGGGCCAGATGTAGATACTTGCCTCTAAGTTACACACAAGATTGAGTTGTGTGGAGGGTCTAAGATCAATCCTGCAAAGAGTCTTTTCGAGATCAGGCTGTCATCTTATATGGATTTGCTTTGGTATCACAACAAACATCAGCAAAAAAGATAGCAGAGACCAAAGTGTACCTCATGCACATCTGGCAGGAGTGCTCTGGCATTGTATTCTGCAAGGGTCCTGTCTGGGCAACACATCATCTTGCATCCTTCTGCATTATTAAGATACACATAGGCTTGCACCTTCAACTGTGTAAGACAAACATGGTGAGTGAGTGAAGCCAGCAAACAGGACATGTCCCAGAAGCTCAAGCTGATTTAGCACTTTCTCCAACTCCTTTTTTCCTGCTGACTACTTCTGTAGCATGACTGAATGCAGGGGTCATGGCTGGGGCATCCATGTCCCCTGGAGACCTCACTCTCAGTCTGCAGCTGGCACAGGTTGCTCTAACTTCTGCTATGGGACTGGATTGGACAGGGAGAGCTGAGGTCAGGCCTTTGCCTTTTGGGGCTCGACTCTGTGCTGCTGCTCAGCCACAGATAGGAATCTGGGTCATGGTGTCTTGCTCAGGATGCAGAGCAGGACAGCACTTATTGAAGAGAGGTTAATCTCTGCGTATGTTTGTGTCTGCAAATCATGTCAAAAGTTCATGTCTAATAATAGTGTGGCTCCACCAGATGTTTCCAGGAATTAATCAGCCCCAAAAGTGTCTGGTTGTGACTTGATTTCTTTAAGTACAAATGAAATGACATGCAAGAGTAGCTGGTTTAGACCAGGAAGTGGGAAACCATGCACAAGGGGTATAGATATTCACAGAACTAGCACAGGACATAAAGCAGTCTGATTATTTCCCAGGCATGGCTATGTCATGTGAAGCTCTTCATTCCAGAAAGCCTGTACTTTCTTTGTTTACCTGCATCTACACCACACAAATCATACATGGAAAACCACCCGTCAAATCATCTGTTCCCTCGTATTTACCATTGAAAGGTCATCTGCTACACTACCTAGAGTTTTGCACAGTCTGTGCTTTAATTTGTATTTAATGTGAAGTAGTTTTTTATCTGCATTAATTTTAATCTCCCATCTTGACCACCAGTATCTTTGACAATGTATTACAAGCATCATTAATCCTAAAAAAAAAAAACCCCAAAACAGTCAATGAGATCATCTAGGAAAAAATAAATGTATTTAAGTTTCTTACTGTCCTAAAAGTTGCCCCTCAGCAACATCTCCATTCTCCAAAACTTCCCAGTGGTAATTGATTTTGCAATACACCTCAGAGCACAGCAATTTTGTGCTATTTGTTGTAAATGCCAAAGTCGATGCATTACCCACACTGGCAAACTCCTGCCTTTTAAACCAGCCTCAGGAGTTTCCATTGAACTTGGCTCTGGCCACACACACTTGAGGAGCTTTTCCTACTCCCACAGGAGAAAACACACGGTGACCCAGCTGTCTGCAATTGCTTCGCCTCAGAAGACCTTGATCAGACTCACACTCCGCGATTCAGCAGGGCCAACAACTCAGGCAGCCAGAGGGTCGAATAAACTGAATGAACTTCATGCCAGCCCTGACTGCCTCATGTCAGCCCCCCAGGGCTACCCCCACCAGCCCACAGCCCAGGACCCCATGTCAGCCTCCTGAGGCCATCAGCCCCTGCCCCAGCAACACCCCAGCAGGACTGGTCTCTAGTTCCCAACAGCCCTTCCCTGCCTGGCCGTGGGCCCCTACAAGCCGGGTCCAGCCACAGAGCCATGGCCCAGCCTAGTCTTGGCCTGTCCCCAACCCCAGGGAGGTGCCCAAAAGCCAGGTCTGGGGCTGCCCCAATAGCTCCCTGTCTGTCCTGCCCCCGGCTAGGGGTAGGACAAGCCTGAAGGAGCTGCCAGCCTGGCTGCACCCTGATGATGGTTGAAAATGACAGGGCCAAGAGGAGCCCTCATGAATGCCCATCCTGTGCTCTAGTCACTAGGCAGCCGTGCCAGCCACTGCAATAAGAAGATTTAGGCTTTGCCACATGCCAAGAACCCCTGGAGACCACATTGGCCTCCAAATCTGTCTGTAATTCCTCTCCCACCGTTATTATTTTCCCTTGGCAAGCAATGGGGAGTATTGTCCTGAGCCTTCCTCACGTGGTAAGGGCCTGGTGTGTCCCTCCTGCCCCGTACCCACCCCGGTGCCCCCGATTGCCTTCCTGCGGAGCGGAAAAAGGACTGAGGCACGACAATGGAGAGATGCTGCACTCTGGCAGGATGGATGGCCGGTCATCCTCCCTCCGAGCCTGACCTCAGATAAATCCTCATCGAGGATGCACAGCCAGGCTCCTCCTTTGCCAGGGTATAATACATTACATTCTTAACAGAGGAAAAAAAAAGTTAATTACTTTCCAGCTGCATTAGAGGAGTAGCTGTGAGTGCTTTCCTGTTCATCTTTTATTTATTATATATTACCTAACTGTTTAAAAATTTATTGTTGTGATGCCTATAATTGTCTGGGTTACAACAGACCACGCTTACTGTATGTTTTATTTTCAGTGCCTGTACCATATACCTTGCAAGACAGGAAACTGGGAGTCTGAATGTCATTTTGTGAGCAAGAAAAATGCTTCCCTCTGCCCAGCGAACACTTAGGGCCAGACTCAGTCCTTGAGAACTTCATTTTTGTATTGCTGTGTTATGAATTTCTGGCCAGAGCACTTAAGGGCACTGATTTGCAAAGCCAGAGGAATCAATATTTTCCTGGTAACAGGCAGACTGTCACATAAACAAATCTACTAAATATCTGCATGTAGTGGTCCAGCCAGCTACTCACTCCACAGGCTTACTGGCATTTTCCCCTACAGTTGATAAAAATGTACCTTCTGTCCTATTCTAATGTTATAATTATTTCTTACCATGCACTTAAAATTATATTACCTGAAGTCAGGTTCTCTTTTCTTTACATCCAGTAATCAGGATCCTCTATTCCATAAGATAATTTATGTCCCAGTGCAAAGAAGAGGAGAGTCTTTACTTATATTTTGAGTAGATCCTTTAAAAGAAAAAAAAAAGAACCACTACAAAAAAGTGACCTACTAACATAAATCTCATTTGTACTGTTTGTGAATTTTTTTCAGATACCAGTTTAAGCCCATTTATAACACTGATATACATTTTTTTACTTTATTGATTTTCCTCCTTCTTCCTTTTCATGCCTTTTAGCAGCACAGCTCTTCCCTAAAGCCTCACAATATCCCCAAATAGAAAAAATCATTCCTTAAAATAAAATCTGCTTCATCACCATCTTGTCATCCAGCCTACGAGACAGTGTTTCCACTGACTTCTCTAAGCTGTGGATAAGGCCCCATATGTCTTAATTACAGAGCTTAGCATAAGCTCTTTGCACAGAGCGCAGCTTTGTCACTGCATTGTGCTGTACTGTGCACCACTATTTAACAGAGGATGCTGCCTGGAAAACAGTTTTGACAAGGGTATCGCTGGTTATGTAGCAACAGGCAATCCTGGACCAAAGAGCTTGCAAGATACGCAGAGGAGGTGGACAAACTGTGATGGGGGGAGGAGACCCCTGGAGAAGGAAAGGACCTTGCTCCATGCTGTGTCAGAGATTTGGAATAGAGCTACTATACTCTGTAAAACCACCTCACAAGCTGATACTGTGAGATCACTCCATTTTGAAAGTAAGCTGAGTCTTTATTGAAACACTGTGACCATGTCAAGTCCTTTCCCAGTATCTTTCCTGAACACTTTCTTTTTGCAAACCATCTCCTGCCAAGACTGACCCAGGTTGCTGAGTCTTGTCTTTAACCATTTCTGTTGGTGTTGCATCTTTTTGTAACCATTTGCAGGGTGACCAGGACCACAGATTGCCATTGCATCATATTTCATCTTAAGGATGATGTCGTGTTGGCCCTCTGTGTACCTCATGTGCATTGTTCCTTTCAAACTCAGTGCTGATGACAGCTGAGACACTTTTTGAACCCGGATGTCCCAGGTGCTTCAGGTCAGCCTGCCAACATTTCCCGAATACCTTTGGTTATTTCAATGTCAGTATGCACTTGCTGGGCATTAACAGGAATTTGTATTCTTCCTGCCACTCCAGATAAGACTTTATTACCCTCATGTGCCACAGTGGCTGTGGAGCAACCATCGTTTTTAAAAGCTAGCATTTTATGAGTGCAGGTTGCTAGTTTGTCACTCAAATCATTTTCACTCTTATTCTCATTTTTTGATGACTCTGATAGGATTTAACATTCTCAGAGTCACTAGACACATCTATTCCCCCACAGCTTCAAAAGGCAATAACTACAGCAGGGGAATCAACCACTGCTGATTTCTCTTGATCCTTTCCCCAGGAGTCCCTGGTATGCAGAAGCATTTCTCAGGGCTAATTCTCCTTTTCTCAGCAATCTACCCAGAAAACCTGAACCAGATGTTCCACAATAATAATGTTGATGCTTTCAGTAAGCAAGACTGTAACAGCTCATGCAACCTCAGGCTGCCTTAGGCAGCCTCATATCATAGTCCCTCATGGCCTGCTGTCAGGGGGCAGTTACAAAATCTAAACAAGTTTTATTCAGTTTCAGTCTCTGTGGGTAAAGAATGACAGTCACCTGACTTTACTTCCAGTACAAACAAAAGAAGTTGGGCTGCTCAACAAAAGGAGGACCAACATCCATTCGTTCATCCATCCATCTGCCCATTTCTCAATTCCAGGCCACACCAGGCCAGGCCTTTAGGCAGGTCTTCATAAATACCCTCCAAAGCACCTTACATCGAAGTGAGGTGGCAGATGTCCTCTCCCTCCCCGACTCTTTTGCTGGAAACCATTTATTTCTTTCAGGCAGGACGCCTTTGTCTTGTGAGGGTTCATAGCATTCACGCGTAGTTTCAAAGAGAGAAACCAGATGCTCTGTCCAGGTCTTTAAAAGCCTTTGTTATACGAGCGTGTTAGGTATCATCAAATAGCTTTAAAAGCTGATATGATATTCCAGTTATCCCTGACACCTACATCTCATTGATTTCCAGTTCCTCAGTCCCTTGTGTTCACTCCTCATGAGACAGTAAGGACTCTCTGCCCTCAACATAATGTCTCTAGCTTTTCTCTGCATACAGATTTGGTTGTCCTTGCTCCTGCTTCTGGCTTTGTGAGGATAGTTTTATTCACCAGGAAATCCAGCATCTGTGGCAGTCCAAGACCCACCATGTCACCTGTTCACTTTGTTCTTGGCTACCACTTTGTTCACCTATTACCCACCTGCTCTCCTGGCTGTGGGTCTTAAGACAGCACATTGCAAACACCACACGCTGGGTAACAGTTTGAAATCACTCTGGGTTTATAAAACTAAAACGACTCTTTTGTAAGTTAGCTATTTACAAAGACTCTACAATGGCAGACTGCCCGGTGAAAGCCTCTCTCGTACCTCTCCTGTCTTCCACCTTTCAGCTACGTGGCTTGCAAAGACAGAAGTCCTAAGTATTTGTACAGAGCTCTGAGATGTAATACTCTCCTGCAGATCTCAGCTCAAGAGCAAAGCTCATCTACTGAGACTATTTCTTTTTTTTATTATTCTTTTTCTCCTCTTAATTCTGAAATGATAGCTATTAAAAAAATGTTTACAAGGGTTTATTGTTTGTCGTGTTTCTTTCCTGGAATGCAAAGCAGTTAAAAAAGTAGTTTAGGATGCCTTCTGGAAATATCATATGTGTTTTCCAGGAAGTGTTACGATAGCCTGTGGTACCATAGTGCTTGGTTTCCATTAACTAATACTAATGGCTTGATGCTGTGATAACTCATGCTAAGAGAAAATGCAGCATTTAACTAACGCTACAATAACATCTCACTGTAGTGTTATAAAGAACTCCTTACTTAACTATATGCCAGCATAGTTTATGCAAATGTAGCCTGTTCTGGATATGCGCACCCCATGTCTCAGCTACATCTTCCCTCAGAAAATCTGGTTCATCTCCCGTGGCAACTGACCCTGTCACTATGACTTCTTGGTTGTGCAATTCCCTTGTTGTATTAAGGCCAGTAATGACAGCACCACATCATTCTCTAGCAAAATAGTGACTTCAGAAATCATGAGCTGATATATCTTCCTGGAACACTGTAGGATCTCTCAGAGATATTTTATTAGCTTGAACCAATGTGATGAAGGTAATATAAAAATCTTCCCCCCATTTCCAAAGATCCAGGGGAGATACATGGCATCTACACTAAAAGGGGCTTCCATAAACTCAGTCTAAGTCGCAGTATTGAAAATTGTGCTCAGCCATATCTTTACCAGAGAGGTTTGCTGGCTGTGTAACACCATCACTGTAGTTACATCAGTGCAAACACTTATAGCTCTGACAAGCTCACTTTTGTTGAAGAAAGAAACAGAAGTCCTCTGCAGTGGCTATTGTTTTTTTCTTAAGTGTGACAGCGTTTTCTGGTTTTATGGATCATGTTACCCATTTTTAGAATTCACACTTTTCAAGAAGCTAGCCAATAGTGAATGGGAACCAACATACATTCTCCTTCCATTTGGAACAGAAAATAGCTGTGTCGACTATTGACTGCTACAGAGTACATAATTCAGTTATTTGCTACTTTTGCATATGCAGAAAAGTCAGTCTGGAAGAGTAAGAGTGAGATTTTTTGGAGTAGCAGGAATATTTTAAAAGGAAAAGATTTTCTTTAATTACTCTTCATAAGGTCTGGGTAAAATAATTAGTTCTAAACAACTTGAGAACTGTTACCCATAGAAACAATACTTAAAAATAAGTGTGACGCCTATCATTTGCCTCACATAAGAGTACACCTTTCCCTTCCGAAACACACACACACAAGTTTATTTAGTAAACTTGAGTCTCCATCACTGACTTAAAAAGAGCTATGTGTAACCATCATTCCACTAACTGAAGCCATAATGGATTACATAGTGTTTGCTGATCTTTTAAGCTGTGTCCTCCAGCGTTAAGCTGCGGGTTCATAATGGAAGGTGGTGCATCCATTTGAAAAGATAGTGGTCGCAACAGGCTGTTACAGGTGTGTTGAGAACCCTTGGAGTTGTTATCATCTGTGGGGTTTTTTGTACCGTTTTCAAAGATACCTTAAAACATGTAAGTATTCGTACAGGAGCAGCGGCCAGTTCCATATAAAGGGTGCACCTCTGGTGCCGAGGGGATTTTGAAAACGCTCATGTCTTCCTGTACCCATCTGAGATTCCAGTCTGGAGGAGGAGGAAATGGAGCCAGTTCTACATATTACTCCATGTCGAGACAGAGCAACACTGGCTGATAGATTTACTTTGGTGTGACAGTACTTATTCCTGGGGGTGTTTTGACTAAAAATGATGCAGAGGAAGACTGGTAAGAATTCAATCAAACTTCTGTGTCAACTTGTGAATCAGGGAGGGCTTTCCAGATAGCGATAAAGTAAAGCAAGGACCTGTTTTTCTAAGCAGTTCCTCTAGAGGCAAGAGCCGCAGTCACTCGTTGCATTTAGAAAGCTTGAAGCACGGGAAGCATAAGCCTGGGATGTGCTGGCAGACTTCTGACGGGCTTTGGGGTGAATGTAATGGACCTGCCTAGCCCTGTGTGTCTGGGAGCAAGAGAAGGAAAGATGCCAGGCTGAAAGGCGGAAATAAGGGGATTAAACAAATAGCTGTAATTCATGAATTAACACAGTGTACTGTGTCTGCCCCGAGATCTGAATACAAAGGCTTTCAGTTAAATACATTTTTCGCTGAGCTGGTTTTTGGGATAGCTCATTGTAATGACTTCCTAAAACACTGAACTTGAATAAATAGAAAAGCTCTCAGGGACTTGCTCCAACAGAGCTTTATTTCTTCCACTCTAACACTCACCATGTTCCTTCCCTTCCATAATAATTGCTATGGGATCCAATGGAGAGCAATCCCTACTACAAAACAAGGTACAGCAATCACAACCTTCACATTGTCACACAGATACAGCAGGAAATAAAGGTGTGCAACACCGTAGTGTTTCATTATCTTACATCTTTCTTATATTATGTCAGAACTGAACCAATCTTGGATGAGAACTAAAGAAATTGAGCTACCTGGATAACTCACTCCTGAAAAGTTTTGAAGCCTAGATATTTGGAGGGGCAGTACTGGCTAGCAATGAAAGAACTGTATGAACATAATAAAAAATGAAATGCGAGGAAGGAATATGGAAGTAAATAAATCCCCTGCTCAGCTTAAGTTTTTGCAATGCAAAGGTATTCGGACCAAATTTTGTGCAGGATATGTTCGTAGTAAAAGCAACCATTATGTAAAACTGGATTGCTCCCTGGAAAATTTGCAAAGGAGTATGAAAGCAAAAGGCATTCACGAGCATAAAGGGCAGCACTCCGAGGTTAGTAAAGAAACAGCATTCTTTCTTGGATCCCTTAATACGTTTTCAAGCCTAGGTGTTACAGCTGACCAGCTAAGAACATGTAATCCATTTTAATTGAACATTTTACTGCATGTTTCCTAGAGCTATGGAACAGCAATGCCTTCACAAGAAAGATAATAGCTGTGTCTGTACTCTCAGGGGCAGCCCTCAGGCCAACTGAACACCTTGTCTTCTTTGCATACTGGAAACCTATTATTCGCATTAGATATCAAAGGCAAAGTATGACACAATAGGTTTAAGCTGCTCCTGGAAAATGCAGGTTAAGTAACAAAAAGAGAGCTGTAAAGGTAAGGAAATTCAGGCAGCTGAACACAGTATTGCTGGACGATTAAACACTGCCTTCATGGGAGGTATTTAAGGTTTAATCCTACTAGTAGAAGTAATTTTTAGCAAGCAGCATCTGGAGGGTTGGAGGTGGTCAGTGTTTACTGCATTCTCTAGCACAGAATTAAAATTTGCCTAGTTTACCTAATCTGGAGGAGGGGTGGGGAAGGCAAAGGTGTAGAATTTGCAAAATCAGTCCTGAATTCTGCAGGTCCAGGTCTTCCCAGGTTTCACTGGTAAAACAGAAAAGCTACCCAATGAACACATTCAAAAATCTTCCAAAAATATCTATCCTTTCTCCTTGGAAAGTGCACTTCAAGTCTGTTACCTGCATAAAATGTACCAGCTGTTCTTCTCCAGAAGAGCACTGCAGCCTGTTGAAATCTTGTGCTTTTCACCTCAGTGAATTTAACATGAAAATAATCATTAAGGAAAAAATTTTTTTGGTAGGAAAAAAATAGGCTTGGCTGGGTATTTATTTTGCCTTCAACCTGTTCCACTTCCATTCTCTGCAAAGTTTAAAATGATTTTTTTTAAATTGACTTAATGAAAAGAGGGGCAAGGAGGAGAATGGTAGCCAGAAGTAAGGGTATTAAAGAGAAGGGATTGAAAATGACAGCAAATGTGAAGAGTATTTTTCTTTCTATTTCCCCCTCCTTTACAGGAACTTTCTGCCATATCAAGTGTCATGCGTCTTCAGTGGTTTCAAGTTTGAAATCAACACTATAGAAGGAATTAAAATACTCAGCCCCCTGATAATACCTTTCACCAGGGGACCTCAGAGCACTCTATCTTTATCCTGCCCTATTCTACAGTGTAGCTATTTGAGGAACTGAAATCATCATGGCCCGCCTGTGCATTTTAGCAATCACACAGCATCTTTTTTTTTTCCCCACTTTAAACTCTGCCTTAAGGCAATGCTGAATGACTGAAGTTTCTGCCTCTCATCTTAACCGAAATGGAATCTTGGATCCATTTCCAAAAAATGTTGGCATGACTTCACATTTCTGCATATATTATGTACTTTTATTATAGGTCTGTTTCCTATCCTTAGTAAGATCATACAGGGTAAGATATACACTATCAAACCAGCGAGTGAATTTAAGAAGCTACTTGGGCTGAGATTGTATGATTCAATAACTCCAGCTCTAGGGCTTCTGATGCAAAATCAGAAATGATGCAGCCATATAGTACAAAGCATTGGTCTGGATAAAAGTCTCTCTCCTGGTTCGGATTTTCTCAGAAGGTTAGTTTTATGGGTAATATTGCAGTGGAAGTCTTTATAAGAAACCAGATATCATCTGTATTCTCACCGCTAGCATAAACCAAGCATATATGCATCAGCATATAATGTGGCAAAGATTTAACTGTATACCCAAGCCTGATCTGGATTCAATTTGTAGTCCTGAAAAATCCAGAAGTGCATAGATCTAGTTCTAATAATAGTGGGACTATACCACTGTAGCTTCAGAAAATATATGCATGTTGCTTTATAATTAGTGTAATATATCAGTGACAGGCCTTAATACCAATTACACCATTCTGCAATAAAGATGAGCAGTAATTGTTTAGTGTCCCTTAAAGACAGACTCAGAAAAAGCAAAACTGACTGGCTGAGGCTGGATAAATCATGAATTAGATTCCTTTGCTTGCAATATGAACAGATTTCTTCACCACATTTCACCACAAAACTCTGAAATGAAAGTAATGGAATAATAAAATATATGAAATAAACATGTTTCTCTCTCTAGTCTAGTTGTTAAGATGATCAGTTCATTCACAGAAATCTCCATTACAAGAGATGAAAATTGTGTTTAGATATATTGAATGTTTCAATATATTTCAGAAGTATGTGTTTCAAGATGCTTGATGTTTACAGAAAGTTGCCTGTAAGTATGAATTCTCTTCCCTCACTCAAACAATCTGAGCATTTGTTTCCAGATGCCTTAAACAAAAGGAGAGCTAATATACAGTGGCATATCAATGCTTTCATTTACTTTAAAGCAGTGTCTGACACAGTAATAAATTACTTCCTTGGATCTGAAAATGTGTATAAAAGTAATGGACCTGGAGAGCAACAGAAAAGCAGAGTCAGTTAAACTGAAAAGGTAGCTGTACATATGGTGTACTAACAACCTGAGATCCAGAACCAGAGCTCATTTTCCCTCTGGCAGAAATTCTCTCCTTTATTCAGATATGCAAGGGAAAGCAAGACTAAATTCCATGGAACCAGGAGGTACCATCTTCATGTAATTATTTGTTACCAGTAATATCACTGTCCTATCTAGGAGATGCCTCAAGTGAAAAATGGGCTGATTTTGGTAAATGTGGTGCATACATGTCATTGCAGACAGCTCCTGCTCGAGGGAGCTGACAAGGCAAGGACAGGGAACACACAGAAAGGAGGGGAAAGGAAATATCATCTCTAGTTTCTGAACAGGCAAGGGTAACGCAGAGACAAGGTAACAGCGAATTTTTGTGCTTTGAGCCTGAAGTGTCCTGGGGCAGGATGACAGTGCCTTTTCCCCAGAACCACCATTGCTCCTGGAGATGCTACCAGGTGCTCTGCAGGGTTTTGGTAGGAGATAAGCATTAGCAAGCAGATAACCACATGCACCTTTTCCTTCAATGACATAGGGCAAGACATCACTAGACACCAACGACTGGCAGTAAATTCCCTCATAGTGGTGAATGTGAGGCTAAGCAGTAGGAAAAATTTTAATGTTTGCCCCTCTGTGCTTTGTCCTTGTCTCCTCTGCTTCCAGAGAGGCATTAAAAAGGATGGGCATGTCCCAGATTTGAAGTGAAAGGAAACAAGAATCTGTCAGTGACATTTTTTTAGAAGAGCTGACGCTTGAGTAATGAAAACAAGATTCAGCCAGCTGAGGGACAGCAAAAGAGCAGTATTTATTCTTGATTCCTAGCATGTGATCTTGAATTCTCTGTGCCCGGCCTTCTGATTTCTCTGTGCTTTAGTTTCCTAACTTGCAAGTGCAGACTGCAGCAGCTGAATGCATAGGTAGCCTGCAAGCTTCAGGTAAAATTTTTGTCTGAAAGGTATTATGAATCTTCAAGAACTGAGTACCATTAAGATGTGAGAATATGGTGTATCAGAAACAGACCTTGCTTGGATCTAGATCTTCTCTGGTTGGGTTCCAAGTTTTGAGACTGGGCCAGCAGATGACCTCATCTATCACTAATGTGGACTGCTTTGTGGGACTTGTTAATAGGGTTGCATGCACATTATAACCGAGAAACTCTGGGCTATCACTGATGCTTGCAGCTGCCATGGCAACAGAGTTGGTAGGCATCTCTCAAAGAGCCTTTTTTTTTTTAAGGCCTTCTTGAAATCATGAGATATTTATCATCCAGCATGCACAAGTATGTTTAGTTATGAAAACAGTCTGCCTACAAAATGACAGACGCTGTCCTCCTTTAATTTCCCAACAGCTCTTATTTTTTAGTTCTATGTTCATGCTACTACATTTAACAAGGTTTTCATTAAAGCCTTTATTTTTATGGCATATAACTAAGCTAGGTTTTCAGGACTTTCTGGTGTTCAGTTTTTAGCTTTGCAATTCTCCTTGATGTTAGTGGGAGTTGCCCAGAGCAATTTTCCTTGAAGACTTTTGAAAATTTAAACTCACTGTCTTTGTCTAGGTACAGTGGGAAAAAATGTAGGTTAAATCAGTGGAAAAATAAAAGTTTGCTATTTTCATATGAGCATAGAATTACTAAGGATCTATCCACAGAAAGTCATTATTTTGATTCTGTATAGCTCTAATATTTTACTTCAAGAAGCATTTGCCATTTGTTCTCTCCTAGTGTCCCTGGAATAACCACTGTTTTCTATATCTCTTACAGGTGGCACCTCTGTAGATGTGCTCACCAACGCGACAATTTAAACTTTAAGTAAACCACATAATAAGGGCTGTACATACTGTGCAATATACAGGCTCCATCTAGCAGTCCCAAAGCCCTTCAAAAAACATGAAAGCTTTAAGACAGACCGTACCAAAGAAAACCGAATTCTTGTTTGCACTTCATTGACGGAGAATGGAGGCACCGACAGGTTAAGCCATATTAACTGACAGTTACTGAGTAAGCCAATCTCCAGCTCCGCCACTGGCCTGAGATTCCCCTTGAACCCACTTCTTGGGATTAATCACAGGATTATCTTTCTGTCCCTCTTAAATATGCATTTAAAGGACTGGATAGGGACAGAGTGGAGCCTTCCACTTGACAATCAGGTCCAAATTTTTAGGAGACTAGATTATATCTGCATGCTTTAGGAAGAGATAGGAAGCCTGCCATTTATTATCCTTTATTTGTGTTGTACTGCATTTTCAAGATGAGGGCTCCATCCTGCTAAGTGATCACTTGCAAATCAATTGCAGACGCCTTTGTGGGAAAAGATGACATGCGTTCTCTAGAAAGGCATGATTCATGGCACAGCAGAGATGGAAGGTCTTGCTTTCTGCACAGTTCTGAAACTTCCACCAGTATTAAATCCTTCGCGGTAAGTCAGCTCCAGGAAGCATGCTTTTGAAAACTGAGTCTGGGTTTCTTCAGGGACTGAGGACTGTCCTTAAAGAAGTTTTATATTTTTCATGGAAACAGTCTTTCCTCAAGAACAAAGATGGGTTACTGAGTTATAGAGTACAAAGCAGTCAGGCCACATATTAAACTGGTAACACCCTTTCTACTATGTCTAGGCCCCTCCTGCATCTCTCTGCTCCCCTTGCACCTCACCTGTTTGACCTCTAAGAGCTGGTGGGATCACAGTCAAGCTGGTCTGAGTACAGGCCATCCTTTACAACGAATTCAAACAGATTGGTGAAGAATTAAGTTGCTTAAAGTCTTGTTTCTGTGTGAAAAAATACAGTTACACTCTGGACTGCTTACATAGTGTTATCAGGATAGCACTTGGCTACCTCTCTGACATGGGATTAGTTCCTAAAACATGCTGCTGAGGTAGGCATTAATTTGTGACTGTGGTGATTTGCATTGAAATTTTTGAATCAGATTCTCCACAGGTCTGATTTGGTGTTGTCTCTTGAAGTCAGTGGAGCACACAGAGTCTGTAACAGCTGAGGACCTGTCCCTTTATTTGTAGGTTGGAGCTTTTGCAAAGCAATTTGTTCTTCCATCCTGTTAAAATGCACACTACATGAAGCACATGGAGGAAGAGCTCCTAACTATTTTTCTAAAAAGTACAAAAGCCCATCCAAGGAAGCAGAATGTGATACTGCCTTCCACAAAGCAATCTTCTTCTACTTCTCAGAAAATGAGGAAAAAGGCAAAAACAGAACCATGAAAAGTGAATTCCTTCATTTGGAAAAAATTAAAATTGACAAGCACAATCTTACTGTCATCTATCCTCCATCATTAGCTTTGTGATACCTGGTTTAGATCCAGGTCTGATTTCCTGTGAAAACACTGCCTGGGAAAGAGACTGGGAGATTTCAGTGATTATCTGGCAGTGGGGTCTGCCCAACAGTGAGTGGCAGCCCATCAGCCAGACGGCATTTGCTGATGGATCCAGCACTATGACTGTGTCTGCCAAGGCTGGCTGCCTCTGGCCCTTGGCAAAGTTAGGAGAAAAATGTGACATAATCTGCTGTGAGGTACTCTAATACAAAATAATACAAAAATTATGAGGGGAACCAGGGTCAGTGTATCAGGATAATGCACCTGAAAGCAGGCTCAAATGTATTTGCTGGTCTATTATGGAATTACTTTTTTTACAAGGAGGAATTGCTGAGGAGGTTGCCTTTGTCTTACCATGTGGATTCTTTTGTTTATGTCTCCTACATTTAACTTTTTAAAAAATTTCTTATCAATTTGTTATACATCTATAAGCTTGGGATAGTTTAAAAGCACTGTAACTTCCACATTCAGCCTCTCTATATATATCGTCAAGGAACAAAATAAAGTCACAGAGGGTAGCTCAGTATTTGTGCCTCAGTGAATTCTCAAAGATACCCTTGTTGCCTGCTTCTCTTCCTCATGCCTTATAGATTGACAAGACATAGCCTACGATGCCTGAAACTCAATAATATCTCAGCGGTTTTCCTCCTAAAGGAGGCAAGTGATTTGGTGGAACTTTTCCTAGTGCTGCACAGCAACCAGAACAGGCTGGAAAACAGTGGGAAAAGAGGAAGGCAGACTTGCCCATGAGTTTGCTCCCCTCTTCTGAAGCAGAGTGTGGGGACTATTTGGCCTACAAACAGTCTGCACTTCTTCACAGGAGCAACAGTGTGAGCTATGGAGCAGCAACGATGAGTCTTTTCTCCCACCAGAAGACTTTATATAGCATGCACTTTCTTAGAAGACCAATGCTACTTTCAGTATTAAATGTCAAATAAGACTTGTCTGGCATAGGTGAAGATACCAGAAGTCCCAGCAAGAGTTATTTTAAGGCTGATTTAATGGAGTCACCTGATCAGTCCCATCCTACCCTTTACACCACTCCTTGTGACACCACAGCTGCTGGCTTCTACTAAAGCAAGACAAGGACTGACTAAAACTGGTGCCTCTTCTTACAGGGGACAAGCAAGTATATTTAAAGAATTTTGAGAAGCTTGCCCCAGTGAGGCTCTAAAACAGCGAAGTGGAAATTCATATTTGTGCTGACCTATTCCAAAGTGAAGACCTGCTGTGAAGCTGATATGATGAAAGATCTGATCACATGGAACGACTTATGGACCAGAACCCAGAATCTGGATTTACCCCACCTAACTTTAGGCACGTACATAAGGGTTAAAATTCCTTTAAAAGCAGTGGAAATAAAAAGTATGCCCAAAAGGTTATTCAGGTTATAAATGAAGTAAACTGCTCCCTGAAAATACCACTGTCTTCTGATTTATGTATGATTTCACGTCTGCCGCCCAAATACTGTCCTACCCTCACTTTTGCTGGGAAGAAATTCACCTCCAAGATTCTACAGCAAAAACTCATTCTCTCTTTCCTTTATCTGTCAGCGTTGGTAAGATTGGGGTGCTCAGTGCTCCTTGTTCCTCCACATATTATGACAACATTTACGTAAGTAGCTAATTGTATTGGGTTTGCATGGCAAGGTTTTGGTAGCGGGGGGGGGGCTACAGGAGTGGCTTTTGTGAGAATCTCCTAGAAGGTTCCTCCATGACCAGCAGAACCAATACCAGCTGTCTCCAAGATGGACTTGCCACTGGTCAAGGCTGAGCCCATCAGCGATGGTGGTAGCACCTCTCTGACAATATATTTAAGCACAGGAAAAAAAAACACCTGCACAACAGCAGCCAGTGAAAGGAGTGAGAATATGTAAGAGAAACAACTCTGCAGGCACTGAGGTCAGTGAAGAAGAAGAGGTAGGAGGTGCTCCAGGTGCCAGAGCAGAGATTCCCGTGTTAGCCCTTGCGAAGAC
>VXBO01007531.1:165789-179856 GCA_013400135.1 Rhinoptilus africanus | reverse complement strand
TTTGCATGGCAAGGTTTTGGTAGCGGGGGGGGGCTACAGGAGTGGCTTTTGTGAGAATCTCCTAGAAGGTTCCTCCATGACCAGCAGAACCAATACCAGCTGTCTCCAAGATGGACTTGCCACTGGTCAAGGCTGAGCCCATCAGCGATGGTGGTAGCACCTCTCTGACAATATATTTAAGCACAGGAAAAAAAAACACCTGCACAACAGCAGCCAGTGAAAGGAGTGAGAATATGTAAGAGAAACAACTCTGCAGGCACTGAGGTCAGTGAAGAAGAAGAGGGAGGAGGTGCTCCAGGTGCCAGAGCAGAGATTCCCGTGCTAGCCCTGGAGAAGACCTTGATGAGGCATGCTGTCCCCATGCAGCCTATGGAGGTTAGTGGCGGAGCAGATATCCACGTGCAGCCCATTGAGGACCCTATGATAGAGCAGGTGGATGCACCCGGAGGAGGCTGCGACCTCATTGTAAGTGTGCACTAGAACAGGCTCCTGGCAGAACCTGTGGCCCCGTGGAGAGAAGAGCGCACACTGAAACAGGTTTGCTGGCAGGACTTGTGACCCCATGAGGAACTGACACTGGAGCAGTCTGTTCCTGAAGGACAGCACCCCATGGAAAGGGCCCACTCTGGAGCAGTTTGTGAAGAACTGCTGGCTTGGGAAGGACCCACATTGGAAAAGTTTGCGGAGGACTGTCTCCTGTGGCAGGGACCCCATGCTGGAGCAGGGGAGAGTGTGAGGAGGAAGGATTGGCAGAGACAATATGTGATGAACTGTCCACAACCCCCATTCCCCATCCCCCTCTGCTGCTCCAGAGGAGGAGGTAGAGAAAATCAGGAGTGAAATTGAGCCCAGGAAGAAGGGAGGGGTGGGGGAAGGTGTTTTAATGTTTTCTCATTACCCTACCCTGATTTGATTGGCAATAAATTAAATTAATTTCCCCAAGTCAAGTCTGTTTTGCCCATGATGGTAACTGGTGAGTGATCTCCTTGTCCTTACCTCGACCCACAAGCCTTTCATTATTTTTTCTTTCCCCCATCCAGCTGAGGAGGGGAGTGATAGAGCAGCTTGGTGAGCACCTGGTGCACCACACTAATGTAGGGACAACACAGGTCTTGGGGAAGCATTATGCCAAAGCAAACATCACTACAGGTCCAATTAGAGTGAGTGCTACTTGAGGTACAATTTCTGCCTCTGAGACAATCTTATGTTGTATTATTGCCTTTGCTGCTTCATACAGAGGTTTCTAGTTGCATTGTTAAGAGGACAGGTAATGTACTTGTAGCACAGATGGAGCAGCATGGAGAGGCTGGCTGCCTTGGCTACAGCTACAGGAGGAATCTGTCTTGGAGTAGGAAGCGGAGGTAAGATTCCCTAATCCTGTCATTCGTTCAATCTGCCTGAGGGAAGCTGCTTGTTTATGTTTCCTCCTTGGGATCTCACTTCTGTTAAAGAGTAGGTTAATTAAGCTGGTGTGTTAAAGTCTACAGAGTTTTAAAATTCTTTGTATGAATCAGCCCACAAACGCAAATCTTGCAATCTTGCAGTCTTAAAAATGATGCCCATGTGGCTGTTCCCTTGTATGGGTTATGCTCTTCACACACAAAGCAAAGAATTGATGCATTGAAGTTACTGTTTCCCTTCACATTGACGCTACTTACAATTAAAAGTAGATGCTCCTGCTTTATGCCCAACGTATCAGAAGCTCACTGTGTTTTTTGTTTTTCTCCCCTGCATTGAAACTCTTTTGCTATGTTTTTTTTAAAAGTGATGTGTAGGTATTTTGATAATGGAACATTCAAAGTACTTTGAAAGTGTTGGCTGTAATCTGGAATATAATTTTTAAAAGCCTAAAGCACTGACCATAACATATAACATTGTTTTGTGTGGGTTTTTTTTCCTACTACATCCCATTACTCTTCTCTGACGTGAGTGACACTGATCCTGAATTGACCAGCAGTGTGACAGAAATTAAGGAAACAAGATAGCTTCCCAGATGTGGTTTCAGCACAGCAGTGCTTGGCACAGAACACAAAAAGAGTAAGGAACGAGTATCCTGCTGTCTTTCTGCTCTCCCTTGCCCAGTCCAAGGCCCAGAGCTGGTCTGGCTCAATGCAGAGTTGGAGGTTGCTTTAATTTCTGTTGATTAACACTGGCCCCTGGGGCTGCCAAGCACTCAGGGGGCTGCAGGCATACTCCATTACCAAGCTTAATGTGCATATTTCACTTAAAGCAATCTGTTCTGGCAGAGGTATAAGATTGCCATTTTACTGGCACTGTGAAATCCATCAACTCCCTGGGACTGCAGACCTCTTCGGCCTGTGGGTAAACCATCCATGTAGCCGGTCCAGAAAAAGACTCTCTGCTTTCCACTGTTAACTGATTTGCTCCTGGCTTTTCCTATTTTTCTGAGTTTGAAAGCAACTCTGCGCTGCCAACCCAGAAACGGCCAAGTCAGCATGACGATGTTTGAAAACACAACAGTCAACCTGGCCCTGCCTCTCAAGCCCTTGAGATACATTAAAGTAAAAGAAGCAGTGCATGGGCTGTCAGCATCCTAATGAAGTGGCTGTCAGGTGAGGTTTGGAGGGGAGGGAGGCAGAAGGAAGGCCCTCACCAATTTCCCCACCTCTAATTTACAACACCTTTGATGGCTACATGTGAGGAGCATCAGTTAGTGAATTATTCCAGATAGCCTGACTAGTGGAAAGAGTCTCTCTGCCACCACAGGGCAGGATTTACAGCTCTTACCGCCCAGCGCTAACAGTCCCAGGCAAATCCAGGACTGGAGCTGCAAGCCTCTCTGATAAAAAACTAGCTCACCAGGCCCTGGATCAGCACATGCCACCCAGCCCCTGCAAGCCCAAGCAGCTCCTCAGGGATACCCTGTGCCCTAGCTCTCGCCCTTGCATGTTTGCTCTTTTCCCCACTCCTGCAGCATAGCAGATTGCAATGAATGGTTTCCCTCCGTCTGTCTCAGGCGCATGTGAATCGTGGAGCCAAAATTGCACTACCAGACAGGGGAAAAAGATATTAAATCACATCCTTCTTATAATGTGTCACAGTTACGTCTAGAATTATATGCTGCAGAGCGCTTGAGCCCACGCTCCTTTTTTAAAGTATGTTAAACTGCGCCACGTCATGTAGTTTATTGCACACTCAGCGTGTCTACCCAGAAGTGATTTTCTAGTGCTAGCACCAATTTCTTACCTGCTCGTCAGGCATAGGGCTTTACTATGCCCAATGAATCAATATTGTTCCCACTGAGAAGCAGGCAGGAAGCCTCCATGGCTGTTGGAGCATTCCCAGCTAGCTCAAGCCATTAGCTCTAAAGACTTTCTGACTACATTTGCATAAAGTGATTTCTTCCCTCTTATTTCTCCTTGGGTTATTTTTGTATTTCAGTCCTAGATATTAATGACATCCTATAAATACCAGGGAGCATGCTTTCCATGCCCTGGGAGCAATTCAGGAAACTTGAGGACAGCAAGCTTCCACTTTTCTGGTTGTCCTCAGTGAATGTACCTGGTCAGTGTTATAAAAGCGAATGAGAAGCTTTAGTGTAAATACAAGATTTTGGATGCACACACCCTTGGCGTTCAGTGAGAGAAAACAGTTGTCAATACCTGTAGAGCTGTGAAAAAATACTAAACTTCGTGGCTGTCATAAACTCCAGAAGCAGAGCTGAAAGAGAGGGGCAAATGTCAGAATCAAGAGGAGACACATGGAAACGAGAAGGCAAATTTAAGGCAGAGAGGGCTGATGTTTTCTACTTGTGGTTCTCATCATGCATGCAGGGAGTTAAGGCAAAAAGAATTATCATTTCTCCCCACATTTGTCCTACAGCAGTCTGTGTCCTTGATTGTGGTGTCTGCCTGCTAGTGGAAAAAAAACAATAGAGCTTCAGTTTCATTATAAAGTGTATCAAGAGAGAAGACACAGCACAAAGTAACAAAGTTAAATGGCTGTCATGTATGTGGTAAATCACGAAATGACACTGGCCAACAGTTAGCTACATCTGGCCTAAAGGACTTATAGCTTAGATAGGGAAAGAATGCAGGTACTGATATGCTAAATTACCACCTCATCATCAGCGTGATGGCAAGCCAGAGAGTTAAACTGCTTTTTCAGAGGGGCTGACTTACATGATGCATTCATGAGATGATGTGATCTGACAAGCCAGCGGTGCTTCACCCCTCCTCTACCGGTGGAGACTTTCTTCCTGCTTCTCAGCAGAGACAGCATTGATTTGCTGATCTCAGAATAACCATGTGGGTGAGAGCTGTTGTGGTTTCATACACAGCATCTGTCTGAGACATGTCTGTCCCAGACATCTTTCGGGGAGAGAAAAACCTTCTCACTCAGGCTGGAATCCAGTATGGTCAGAAATGTCTGGAGCAGGAAAAAGGAAAGAGGAGGAACAAAGCAGGTCATTAAGTGGAGATTTGTGGAGCTAAACCATCAGCACACAAAAAATGTCATGGTATGTGAAGCTAACCCACAGTGTTGCAGGGCACAGCATTAGAGAGTTCAGGATCAGCATCAGGCAGCCCTGACTAAGATGTGTCACGGGCAGCTGCCTAGGTCATAGTTAGCTAGAGGTGGTAAACTGGCACATTAAAGGAATAATATACAGTTCCCATTTCCTGAATGGCTCTTCTGTAGGAGGAGGCTGGGTGGGACACAATTAGAGGAGAGACCCTCTTCTCAGATGGCCAGGCACCTTGGATATGTGTGTCTCAAATCAGTTGGGTTAACTGGGAAACTCTTTTGCAGTTCAAGCTCCATCTGTTACCAAGAGTTTGATAATAATGGACAAAAATTGGACCTGAATGAAAATAATTTATGTGGCAGAATACCACTTAACGGATTTGTCCCAAGACACTGGTGTTTGTTCATAAAGGAAAGTCTGCAATTTCTTTTTTCTCCAGCACATGGCCCTACCAGCCCAGGGCCCTGCAGATTCATCTCTCTTCTAATTTGCACTGATCTATGCCAATTCATGAGGAGCACACTACTAGAATATAAGGCGAACAAATGTTTGACTGAAAAAGTGTAATCTCCAACTCTAATAGACAATTCTAGCTAAGCATCGAGTATCATCTGGCAGACATGACACATGAAACTACCATATGGTGAGGATCCATCTCGATAAAGCACTATGCTCTGAGTTCTCACTGGCCTGCGAAAAAATGTCTTCCAGTCCTGAGGACAGGCAGTACACCTCCATATGAAAGGAAGTGTGGACCGTAATATGTAGTTTGATTTCACCACTGTGGAACTGTGAACAAGTAAACAGCATTCTAGCCAATCCTTGTTTCATCTCTAAGGATTTCTTAAAATGCTTTTTGTTCTGCAGAGAGTTAACATGGCTCTTGTGTGGAAAGAAGCAGGTGGAGTGTGAGTGTGTGTACACAAGCATATGCACATGGTACTCATAGGTTGGGGGTTTGACAGCAGTGGGGTCTATTTATATGGGGACAAGGAAAATATGTTTTCTTTGCTCCCTTCAGGAGCAAATGAGCAGTGAGTGGGTGGGAGATGTTGGGAGCATGTCTGTCTCTAGTCATCCATGTGCTGGGTGGCTGAGGGAGTATGCTGAGAGGATGCTGCTGCTTCCACAGCCCAGCATATATGTGTTGTGCTGCATTTCCGAGGCAAAGTGTTTGTGGTGCATCTCCTGCCATGGCTTGTCCATTTCTCCTAGGCTGGGGCTAGGCAAAGTGCATGGTCCAGGCACCTACATAAACACAAGGATTGCAATGACACAGACTAAAGAGCAGAAGTATGCGAGAAGGCAACAACCTGATGTACTTTTTCTTGATTCATTTCTAAACTTAAGGTGTTACCATAGCACCTTAACAGACTACTGATCCCCTACCCTACACTCCCAAATCCACAACATTCTTTCACTCCCAATGAAAAAATTCTTTTAAAAAAGAGTATGGAATTCAACAGCACTGATGAGCTACTGATGGCTGCCTCAGTGGGGAAACTGCCTTATACAGCTTTGCAATACATAGGCGCAGGTGGGGTGAGGAGTTGGAAGTGCATTTGTCCATCACTTGCAGTAATCTGAATACCTGAGACAGCAAAAGACTGTCTGGAAAGAAGAGCATAGGCAAAGAGGATGAGCAATAGAGCTGAATAAGCAAGGACAGGTAGGCAAAAATGCAGCAGGGGGAAACTCCCAAATGTCTGACTGTACAGAGAAAGGAAGATGAATTTTGCTTAGGCAAATATGGACTCTTCAGCTAGAGTAATTCACATTGAAGGAAAAAGATCAAAGAACACCAGTGAAATTAGTCAGCTGAATTTTAATATGCTACTGAGTAAAGACTAAGAAAATTCTTACAGATGACAGTAGAAACACTTTCTAGAGATCAAAGTTTAGCTAGAGATAAAAGGCAGAACAACAAACTAACGTTTTGTAATTTCCTCCCCACCCCCGATAACATTTGCCATGCATTATTTATGAAGAGATCAGTAGGCCTTTTTGGGGGAGAACTTGTTAGATGCATCTCTGATGGGTCTCCTTAAATTTCAGAAAGCATTCCAGTTGCAGTGGTCCCTGGCATGTTTGCTATCAATTTCAACGGTATCAGAATTGAGTACATGGTAAATTTAACAATGAAAATAAACCAGACACTTTTAGTTCCTTATGGTGTGTCCCAAATAGCTTATAAAACACAAATGCTTCCTCAGTCATTAGGGATGAACAGGTCCCCTGGCATCCTAAATAGAATGCAAAGTGTGGATCAAAATGGGTAATAAATTGAATTAATGTGGCAAAGACATAGGCTGATGTCAAACTGATGTTAAGGGACTGACTTATATTGAACTTCTCCTTGGAGACAGCAACATAGAGAAATGGTTAGTGCTTCATTTCTAGCACAGCTACCAAGCAGTCTGTTGCCATGTTACAGTATCTAGGTGGCACCTAACTGGCACACGTAAAGGAAAATCCTGGTTCTCCCAGAGTCAGTCCTTGCTGGGATGCTAGCAGGAGGCTCGTGTACATCAGTCAAGCAAGCTGTCTTCCTCCTGCTGTGACCTGGACCAGAGGAAGGTGAGGACATGCCACACAGCGGTATCTCTCCCTCACCATGGCACACTCCTGTGATGACTACTTCATTCTCTGCATTTGCACTGTGGGAGAGAGCGTGGAGCTGAGCCATGTGCTAGATGCCTTTTACATCCCTCTGTGCCTGAACTCTCATTTTCTGCAGAAGAACTGAACCCATTTAGCATATAAATGTGCCTCTGGGGAAAAAAAATGGAGGGTGGGATTTGCCAGATGAAACTTCACAACAGCAAATTTAAAGGATGCTGGGAAATCTTTTGAAAGAGAAGGTAGTAAACAGTTGAAAATGGAGAAAAACACACCAGGGAAACAAACCAGAGAGGTAGAAAACAAAAATAACTAAATGGTTGGATAACTGAAGGTTAAGAAAATTTTCCCGTTGAGTGAGACAAAAGGTCAATAGACTCTCCCTCATCTGGAGCTCACCCTTTTTGCCTGTATTTCCCTAAATCAGGCAAAACATTGTAGAAGTCCCAGTGCTGGAGATAAGCAAGGCCAGGTGCATATCTCCCCTGAGATATCCCTCTCTGCCTCAGATTTGCCTTCTCATTTCCATATATCTCCTCTTGGTTCTGACACGTGCCCTTCTCCTCCGGCTTTGCTTCTGGAGATCATGAAAGCTCTGAAGATTAATGCTTTTTCACAGCTCTAAAGTTTTTGACAGCTGTTTTCTCCCATTGAATGCAAAGGATATGTGCATCCAAAATCTTGTATTACACTATGCACAATGAGAACCAGACCCATGTCCATAGTGAACTTTCAAACTTTCACATCTAGATACTCTAAAATCTGCACTATGCTTTTTTTCCCCAAACTGTCATGTATTTTCCTGGCTTTAGCAGTTATTCTTCACACTGAAGAAATTATACAAAATGTTGCAGATATTGAGCAACTCACATGTTAGGCTGCCCTTCCCATATACTTTCCCAGCCTTCAGCGTTTTGGGGGTAGCATTGTGTCTGGATGCAATGCTGCAATGCAGGCCAATGCAAGCACTTGAATAAAAATGGCAATGGTGCCTTTGTATGGGTTTCACAAACAGTGGTCAGAAAAACCCTTTACTTCTCTCCGGTGTTTCGTGGTCATCTTGGACTCGGCCTCAACAACGTCAATGCCAGACCTCCCCTGGGGTTTCTTCAAAGTCAACCGTGTAGCACACATTGCCCAACGTGCAGGGAAGAAACACCACAGAAAGCTAATTCATTAAAAGAAAATTAAGCTTGACTTGCCTCCTTGTGTTCCAAAACACAGTTCTCCCCCGACTATGGGCTGGTCAACATTCGGAGTCAGAGAGAGACATGGTCTCCAGGAGGTGTGAGAAGAGCAGTGAGCCCAGCATGGCAAAAGCATTAAGAGGGTTGCTGCCTTCGCCCTGCCTGAGGAGAGCAATCCAGAGGAGGAGCCCGAGTTCAGTCATTCTAGCTGCTTTTGTAGGAGCTGGAAGCTGCTGACCCCATAAACACCATCACTGCATGTGACAGCTGCTGCTGCCTCTTCTCACCTTCTCCGTAAGGTAACACCCCGGAATGACAAGCTGACTAGACAAAAGATCAAGAATGGAGCTCTTTCGGAGCATTCAAGAAAAGTCTGACACCTCACTGTTACCATCTCAATAAAATGTAGCAGAAAAAACCCAAATAAAATGTCTCAGAACAAAAAAAGCCCCCTACTTTACCAAGCCGCTGGAGAAGCTGCTGCCCTGGAGAGTGCATCCTCACATCCCAGAGGATGGCAGGGCCGAGGAGTGAAGGTGGGCAGGCAGCGGCCGTGCAGCGTGGCTCCCCTCCACAGCTGTGGGGAAATGTCAGCAGTTGTACAGCCCTGTTTCACACAATCTTTACTAAATCCAGTGAGCGAGGGGGCAGTGGGGCCTGAGGCCAGCAGGTGGGCTCCAGCCTGCTCTTGGTGAACCTGCCTAGATGATCTCCAAAGGTCCCTTTCAAACCCTACAATTCTGTGGGGGTCCTCCTTGCAGGGACAGAGTGAGGCCGCCTGAGGACCTCACTTACGGCACCGCTCCTTTCCTGCCACCAGGCCCCAGCCTGTGGCGCTGCCATCTTGGATGCAGCCCAGCCCCGGCAGCCGCACAGATGTTTTCTGTTGCGCTCGTGGGCATAGTCTCAGACAAATCTTTAGGTGTCATCCTAGACAAAAAGCTTAAGCTACTTTCAGCAAGCCGTGCTGGCTCAGAGCGCTTGGAGAGGAGCGGTGCGGCCCATCTGGCCAGCCATGTGGAGGCAAAGACAAGCTGTTAAGATGGAGGCTCTGACCTCTCCTCTCAGGGCTGGGGAGAGCAGAAGGGCCGGCCCAGTGGCAGATTGCTTGCAAGCACACAACTTCTAATAAATACGTTATCTGACCTACAGGAAATATGTTGCAGCTATGGCAGCATTAAAAATCCCTTTATATTTACCCGGCTACTTTTACAAAATGTGTTGAAAGTAATAAATACCAGTGAAGGTCACGGTATCATTAAGAGGGAATGAGTCTTCATTTCAGCTGGGGAAGAGCACATGGGTAAGTCCTGGAGAAGAAAGTCATCCTGATCTTGCCAAGCTGCCGTAACCAAGTACAGTGGAGATCCAGCCAGGAATACCGCAAAAAAGACCTTCACCTCACAGTGGGCTGAGGACAGCTGACACAGATTGATCTAAGTAACACGCTATTAAAAGCCCTTCTGAATGATTGCAAGATATTACGTGGCTTCAGGCTTAAGCACTTTTAAAATGCGTATTGTTTAGTTGACATGGCATTATAGTTCCTTTCTAGCCATTACTGTTGCTCATATGGTGACAATCTGAATACACAGTTGTCATTATGCTAGTACCTATACAGATACACGTACAAGAAAAGGAACAGAGAGGCTACCGCTCATGGCATAGAAATGGCATCTCAGCCTTAATGATGCCAGTACAATTTGCGTTGCTGCAATGTATGTCACCTTAATCCATAGCTGGGTGACTATAGGGATGCATATTCCTAGCATGATGTTAATAACAATTCTTACCACTTCCAGAAATGCTCTGGTCCTATACCACTGCATAGATCAAGGCAATGGCTACAGTCTGCTTCAGTACTTCCTACCCATTTTCTCTAATCTTTCTAGCTGGGTCCCTGTATCAAGTGTGAAAGTAGAGGACATCAGAGGACGTACTACTACTGCATTATGACCCACTGAAGAGAGGAAGGCACGGCTATATTTAAATCAATGTTCCATAGAGAGTGTTCTGCGTTGGCAAATAAGTCCTTATACATTTACCTGTCATAAGATTGCCATATATTAACATGGTAATGGTGAAACATTTCAGCATTTTTTTTCTTCCTTTGCTGATCACATATTCCTAATTCCTTTTTAGCTTGACTGTGCTTAGTGTGAAAATTCTAATTTGCAAGCTTAAAATACAACCTCTGTTTCTGAAGATAAAATTTTGTAAATATCATATCTCCCCTGGAAGAAGAGGAAATTATTTTATGTTCTCTTAAACAAATTATTTAGATAATATCAAGTCTGCTCGAGGTTAAATTTTTTAAGATGTAAATATGTTTTAATATGCCATCCTTATACCAAGTATATTATAAACATTCATGCTATTTTAGGTATTTTAGAAGTTGGTCTATTCAACAATACAGTAAAAGAAATAATACATCTAGAAAAGCAATATGAGATCATAGAAAGGGAAAAGTTAAAAAACCTAAAATTAAACTTCTTAAAAACAGATGTTCAGGCTGCATTTATCCTGAAGGGCACATGCTCTGAGGGTGATCCCATCCTGTCCCCAAGCTGCCCAGCTCAGAGGACCAGCTGCAACACACACTGCCCATTCAGGGGTTTTGCCTCGAGTGGAAACCAAACAACAGGGCATAGCACAGAAAAAGGAATGGTGTCCACACCTCATACCCACACCTCAGCCTGCCTTGCTATCGGGGTGTGGTGAAGACACACACCCAGGCAGAGCAGACTGAGTGGTGGGAAGTGGTCTCAGGTTGAACTGTTCTGAATGTTAAACTTGCCCCTTCCATGGTAGATAGCTTGATGGTGTGCACTGAGAATGCCAAGCACTGAAACACTGAGTGTGTTTCAGCTGTCTATCAATCAGAGAACAGAAGGAGAGAAAGGCTGAGGTAATGTTCCTGAAGGAGAATAAAATGGGTAGAAGTAGTGCTCCAGTACAGTAATGACAAGGGGGCGTAAGCTGAGGAAGGTTTAGAGGTAGAGGAGCAAACAAACTCCAGTTAAGAGGACTGTGCAATTTCAAGAAGATAGTAGGCTACCAGTGAGCTGCACAGGAGCTGGGAGCCAAGAGCAGACGCTTCTCATGTGGATAAGAGCCCACCAGAGCAAAACATGGGGGATCCTGGCTCCTCCAACTTGGGACTGCAGCAGCAGGGGGAAGCTAGCAGCATCTCCTACAAGAGCATTACCCTGCCATGATGAGAAGAAGCAGCTTTGCTGAGTTCCTGGCTCAGCTGGAGTAAGAAAGCTGAGGCTGTCTGGCTCTCACAGTGCTGAGATATCACCAGTCAGCTGGTTGGCAGCATCTTGCTTTGCTGAGAGCCAAAGGTTTTTGGATCACAGCCCCCAGTGAGTTCCAAGCAAGATATTGTCCTCCTTAGCACCAGCATCTCACAGTTACTGCTGAGCCCTAATTCAGGAGAAACTTCCATCTAGGAAGTCCTAGTTTGTGCTGGAAAGATACCGCTGGGATCCAAGCTGCCTTGTAAATGTGAGTATGATGGGTGAGTCGGACTGTGTATTTTATTTTGGACTGCATGTACTAATGCCGTGGAGGAGACCACTGCATTAGCCAGTGTAGATGTCAGGGGCCACGGGCCTGACCTTTCTCTAGAACTGTCTGCAAAATGATGCTGGAGCGGGTGCAAAGGGGGCTGAAATACACAGCTGGGGGGGCACGGAGGCACTGCAGAGCCAGCAGTGAGATCAGCGTAGGCTGCAGTGTAGTCACAGCCCAAATGTGTGTGTGTGGGAGGCCTCTCCTTGGATGGGGAGTTGTTCCCATTTTTAAAGCTAGGATAAGGATGTGGGTAAGCACTGCCTAAAGATTTTGCTAGAGCACTGCTGCCCAACTTCCACTGGAAAATGAAAAGGAAACCTGGAAAAATGAATATTTCTGGAGAAAAGACATAGCAGTAAATAGCTTGATCAAAAACATTGGGATAGGTCATGACCTACATTAAAGGGACATTGATTTCAGTGACTATTACATTATTTCCATTCTGTGCAATGGGGAATTTTGGTGCTCTGGGGTGGTAATCCGCAGTGCCTGCAGAAGTCTCTGACAGCAATTTTCATCCAACCAGGAAAATAATTTCTTCTGAATATGGCTGCCTAACCCTACCTTGAATGGAAGTGCCCATCTTTAAGAAACTTTTGTTGGAATTTCACTATATGCTTGCAATAAGCAGTGGTTCTAAAATAATAACACTAATTAGTGCATGTTATGAACTAATAATCTGTAAAAGAACTTTGAATGCCAACTTTAACGCAGACTGAATTTTTATGGTTGTGTTATATAAACCTTGAAAACTGGAAGCTTATATACTGGAAATGCTGACAACCCCTGAACTACAGTGCTATGACCAGCTAATTGAATTCATATTCCCCTGCATTCAGGGAATCAATAACTATTAGAAGCAAAGGGCATTGCCTTAAAAGCTCAGTGAGCACTTCAAGCCAGGGGGAGTGCTTGTGGTGAAGCCGCAGCTGTGAAGCATTGTAGGAACATGTGCCAGGCATCCGCAAGAGAATCATGTCCGAAACAGTACGCTGAGGACACGCACAGCCAAGCCCTAAGCAAACACCATCATTTATAATTTTTTCCTGATCTAGGATGATAAACAGTCTGATGTGCCAGCCTCAAAAATTGCTGGGTCCAGAGATCTTAAGCTGAGCCAAGCAGTACTGTTGGACACCGGTATCTTAACCAGGGCATGAACATGCCAGGGAGCAACTGGGAGAGGGGAATTTATTTATAGCAGCAGAAGGCTGTTACGCACTGGTGTAACAAGACTGACTAGTGACTTGTAACTTACTCATGCATGAAAACGACACCTGATGGTACACAGGCTGCTGCTCAGTAATAACCCCAGGGGCAACCAGCTGATGGAGAAACAACCCAAGCACCTTCTCACGGGAGCAATATCCACCATGATGTGGTGGCTGCTCCCACCTCTGACCTGGGATCCAGGTGCCCTGAAGCTAGGCTGCCTGTGGGGACAGGGACCAAGGAGTGCCATCAGAGAAGTTGGTGCCATACCTTTGTTAAACACAGTTACTTGCTCTTCTGAGAGAAAGCTAGGTTACTTCTTAACAAAAAGCCCAATGAGGTTGTTTTCACATTGCTTTGTGGGTTTTTTTTTCATAGCTAAATGCTGTCCCATATTGCTTCTAGTGGTGGGGTCAGATCAGGACACTGTGAGTCTCTGTGCGCGTGTGAATTTCTCATGCTGTCAGAGAAGAGGGAGGGAGAGAGGGAGAAGTAGGAATGAGAAACTATAACCATCAGTTAAATACCATGCATGCTTCAGGAATCCCAGGGAAAAGGATTTGTGCCTCCTGCTCATTTTACTGTTTGCAGCTACCTTCTGTAAAAGACTAAGTCTTGCTCACATTTTCATAGTGGATCCAGTAAAGTTCTTGAGCACATGCCTAACTGCAAGCACATGAATATTTCCATTACAGCTAGTTGCATTCACATATAAGGATGTTCTCAAAAGAATTGTTGGATGGCAACCTAGTAGAGGAAGGAGCTTTAAAAGCTCTTACAGGTCAGACTCCCTTCAAGATTACCTGGTGTGTGCCACTGGACCATTTTTGAGGGTTTAGTGATTTGTCTGTGACTGTTCTCCTTGCTTGTGACAGTTCATCTGAGTCGCCTTACTGAATTGTTTTCTGCCTCTGGGTTGCTTGTAATTGCTTTGCTTTGATTGTTCATTATTTGTTTGATGTCTGTGGCAAGTTAAGTCTT
>VXBO01007531.1:145166-165754 GCA_013400135.1 Rhinoptilus africanus | reverse complement strand
TTTTTTTTTTTTTCTGTTGCTCTCTGCCAGGTGGCTGAGTTGTGTAAAAAAATGAAAAAATACCAGCATGTTTCTGGTATTTTTAAAAAAGATTCACAAATTTTTAGAAAACTGAGTCTCATCCCATCCCCGGCCCTGTCAGCTCAAAATCATCCAGACAAATAAACACTGTTGTGATAAAACAAGTGATAAAATAAGTGATAAATAAGTGATAAAATCAGTGATAGGATTAGCAGCCATATCTACCAGCATGCGCTAGTCAGAAGACTATATGAGAATAAAACCCAAAGGGAATCCTTAAGTATTGAGACTAGGGTAATTCATTCGGACAGCTAGCCACGTGGACAAAGTAAGCAGCTGCCTGCAGCAGCAGACTTTGGGAGCATCGTGGCCATGGTTTTTCCCTGCCTGTGGCACAGCCATGCCGATTCAGACTGCTGCTGCTGCCAAGGAAGCGTGAGGGGCCGGGATGCCTGAGGAGACCAGCAGTGCTGGGGGAGGCAAAGGGCAGCAGCGCTGACCCCATCTATTCCCTGGCAGCAGGAGACGGGCCCTGCAGGGCTTCCTCTCGCTTCCTGGGCTCAACTCCATCTGATCTCCTCTCCCTCTGGCCTCGCGCCCCACGTTTCCTCCTACAGTAACTTTGGCTTTCTTCCCAGGGAACCCCTGCAGCTAAATGACAACATAATCTTTCTTGTTGGGAGTCATCCCGCCTCCATCACACGTTTTTACCCAGAGCCAGACCCTTTGAATTTTGTAACCCATGTAGTCTTTGCAGGGCAGACTGGGAAGAAGAAAAGGTTTATCTTCTCCTTCCAGAGTAATCAGAAGTAAAGCAAGAGGCAGAAACAACAACCCTGCACTGGACGTGTTTTTCTCCCCAGTGTTTCTGAAGAAAGAGGAGAGCTAGAGGGGGAGGAGGGGTAAGGGCCTAGCGGGGAGGAGGGAGGCAGAGGAAAGGAGAAATTTTGGCATGCTGTCTTGCCAAAACGTGCGGTACAGATGGGAATACACAGATGGAGCATTTCTACTGATAGTTCAAGAAATCAAACATGCAGGGAGTTGCAGCAATTTCCTTGTATCGCTGTATTGTAACCTTCTGTAGCAGCAGTTCTTAAAGAAACAGGCTGTCACTTCAGCGATGCTTTGGGAGCCTGCACATGTATACAAACAGTCACCCTAAAAATCTGCTGAAGCACAATGAGTTGAGATATTTTGTTTCAGCTCACATTACGTTTGCCGGCCCATCTGCGAGCCATAGGAACTAAACCATGCTCCTTTACTTAGCAAGCTAAACTTGCCCATGGCACAGTTGCAACGCAGCAGATGTATGGGAGCAGATCTGTCTGCCTTTGTGTTCAGGTGGAGCAGAAGTCTGAAAATGAGAATAAATGTTGCATGCAATAGTGACATTGGTATGCAAGCAGGGAGGAAAGAAAGGGATCCAGATAAATGCCATAAAGAATTCTGCAGGTACTATATGTCAAGTTGCCTTATTAGAAGCACTGAAATGACTGAACAGTCCCTGCAGCACAATTCCTGTAAAGACCTGCCAAGAGTTTCCAGTCTAATTAGCCCTTAAGAGAGTCAGCAAGAGGCCTTGATATTCTCTCTGTTGTGAAGAGATCTGTGACTGGATATTTCTTTGTCTCTGTGGGAAAGTAGATGCTTCGACTCCCAGCCTCCTGGCTTCCATGGGTTCACAGCCCCGTATGACTTCTGCAGCTAATGGCAGGGCAGGGAAGGTTGAAACAGCGTTCCATCTCTGGCCTACGGCACCACTTCTCCATGTCCCCAAGGATACCCAAATGGATGCTTTAGAGGAGGTTAATGTGGCCAGTAGCCTCCTCTAAGAGCAACTAAGCAGAGAGCTGTAGAAATCCCTTCAGTAATTCACTCCCCATCCCTCAAGAGGAAGATCTTGGAGAAATTTATTTCGCTACCTTGTCCTGTTCTGTTTCTGTTGTTTTACAATGGGAGACCCGACTTAAGACTATTAAGATATATGTGCAGTTCAGCTCATAACAAAAGTATTCCCTATCCATCTGTCTGTCTGTGTTTTTCTGAGGGCAGCTGTCACTATCACATCTAAGAAGAAAAACTGCTTTTGAAAATAACTTATTTTTCAGATTTTGTGAGTCCCAGAACAGGCATTTTCTTGCCTCTCATGTTCTGATTTTTATCCTGCTGCAGTAAGCAAATAGGAGTTGGAGAAGTCATTAAAGGCTAATTTAGACTGGCAATTAGGCAAAATCTAATGGGCTGCTCTCAGGTTTAGAAGCTAGTACTGCTATTTGTAGGCTCTAGTTCTGATGTTGGCTTTTTATGTGGCCAGGATGAACTCTCTTCTCTTGTGTAAAATGAAGAATTACTATTCTTTATGAAACTATATGCTGTTGGGGTTCATTACTTAGGATTCATAAAATATTTTAGAGAGGAAAGGTAGGAAACATTATCTGACATTTTTAATGTGTGTCTGAACACCCCCCAACACCCTACTCTGGTCACTTCAAGATCTCTGTCATGAGAGAATTCCTGATCTTATCAGACTCACACTATAAATTCAGTAATAGAATTGGTCCAGAAGACACTTTGCTCAATGGAACTGATTAATGTGCCAGCATCACACAGTTACAGTTTTGGACAAGTAGAGAGATTGCTGAAGTAGAAAAGGTGGTAGTGGTCACCACCCCTGTCAAACACAATTTTCCATTGATCCTGTGAGTATTTGGAATCCAACACCATTATGGGATATGGTATATTTTGATATGCAATGTCAGTGGAAATCTTTTTTTTTTTTCCTTGCATCATCAGCAGCTGCAAGAGTGAGGTTAAACCAGCACTGTCTTCCATTTAAAAAGACTCTTGAAAAAATATCCTTCATAAGAGTTTTCAAACACAAAAAACCCCCTCTCTCGAATAAATGAAAGGCTCATAACATAAATTTTCATTTAAAAGCTAGAGCTGAAGCTCCAGCCCCTTGATTGAATCTCTCTCCATGAGAAATTAATCTTTAAGAAAATAAAACAGGAGGAGTGATCCTTGCTTTCCTCCCTCCCTGGGCTGAGAAGGGCTCTGTTCTCTACTTTAAGATGGAGAGAAGATAATACCTTCAGAGTTACCATCTTCATTTTATACCCATGACAGCAGCCCCAGGGAGACAGATCTCTCTGGGCTCAACCGCAGAAATCAGTTCTGGGGAGCGCTAAATGAGAGTGATGCCAATACAGGCACTGTATGCCACTCTACAGTGCCACTTTCACCAACATTTTTTGGTAACTGAATCACCTCTATGGCTTAGCTGGCGTTGGTCCCCAGTGTTTTTGTTGTCAGGGAGAGATACAGCCTGAGTTAAAAAGAGTCTAGGCTGAGGACTGGAGCAGAAGGTGGGAAGGTAAAGGTTCACTTGTCCTCTTTGGTCATCCAAGGGAAAAATTAAGATGCTGTGTCACATACAAAGATGGTAGATAACAAATCCTGTGGCTTTGCTAAAGTCTGTTCTTAGGCAGATAGGAGCATTGAAGCCTGCCTGGCAAAGACTATTAAACACCTGACTCAAGACTAACATCTCTTTTCAGGAAACTGAAGAGAAATCATAAATTTTGAAATTAATATCCCTTTTCCAAATCATAGTTTGCTGCCTGAGTCACTAACGCTGTCGACAGAGACCTTGAGAGGTGAGGAGCAGCTGGGCCATCCAGGCTGGTTCTCTGCAGTATGGATGTGGGGAAATGGAGCCAGTGCAGAAGTTCAGAGCTTCTGATGCTGCAGGAGTCATCAAGGATAATGGCAAATGACTGGTGATAGACCAACCAGCACCTCTACCAAAAGGTTCCTGCGTTGAGCCTGTGAACTAGCCCTGTTCATCTAGAATTCAATGAGAAGTGAAAATAATGAGAAAGTAATTTATGTGAGTGTGGCACTGGTAAGAGGCACTGCCTGAGATAATATCAGTTTCCATTTTATATCTCAGTCCAAAGCTGTGGCAGTATAGGCAAGCTTTCTGGCAAGATTTCATTCCTGACACTTGGTCTGAACAAGAGGGCACAGAGAAATGAAAACTGACAGAATATGGAGATAATAATGCCTTGTTTTCATTTGCTTATATTCTAGTATTTTTAATACCATTGGGGAGTTATTTTATGTGTAATGCCATAGAAGAGAATTACTTGTTTTGGCTGATTATACAGCCCTGTGATCACTGGCCTGTTCAACATTTTAAAATCTCTGTTTCAAAGACTTCCCTCATCAGTGGCTTAATGCAACTGAGCAGATATGTGACAAATATTTGTAAGAAGCATGAAAGTGAATAAAATAGGAGAAGCCAGATAAATTAGGAGTCTGGGGATGTTTGCATTGGCTCTTCAAGAGGGTTCTGCTATGTGAGGAGTTTACAGCCTGGCAGTTTATCTCTAGTTTGTTTCCCCCACACTATTCACTGTTAACTGTGATTAGCCTTTACTGTATCTAGGTTTATAAGCATGTTAGGTGAAGCTTTACTTCAGAAAGCCCATCTTCCACATATATTGAATGTATCACTCTTATACTGTTGGTAAGAGAAGGCATTTTAGACAGCACATGAATATTCAAGCCTCCTTTAAGACTGAGTTCCTCTGTATACCAGCATTGTATTTCCACTCTTTCAAGGACAGGGCTACAAAATTCAAAAGCATTTGTATCATTGTCTTTCTAAAACAATCGGATGTGTAGATCAGTGGTTTCAGGAATAGACTGCTAATTGTATTGCTTTAGGCTCTTCTAGGAGACAAGGATGGTAAGATAAGAACTTAAATATAAGAGAATCTGGTTGCCAGGACAATCATACCAAATCCAGTTTATAACCTGTTAAACATATGAAGGGCAAGTTCGAAAAATTCTCAGAAAAATTCAAAGGCCTAGGCCCCAAAGCTACGGGCTTTTGTTCTTTGTTCAAGCCTTGAAGGAAAGATATTTTCATGGTTGATACTCATAGATTGTTGTTTACAGCCCAGCAAAACACATACAGTGTTACGATGGAGATAAACACATCTCACAGATTTTATAAACATTACAGATGTCACTGTTGCTCCTAGGAATCACACCCTGTGAACCATCGTGGGACAAAATGCTCTGGCAGTTGATGTTATCTGGCCCTTGGTTTCCAATGGCATAGTCACAGCTATTTATATGGCACAATAGAATTTTGCCCTATATCCTTGATATAAATGTCAAGTGCCCTGCAGTACTGTGTACCCTTCCTAGAGAAATGGTCCATTAAAACCATTCATATGAGAAAGCAAGTATTCACAACACTCCAGAAAGAAATATATTCTCATAGAATAATAGGGAAAATTGGCTGGCTTGCATAGACCGTATTGACATGCAGCAAAGCTAGCCTCTTCATTAATTGCCTCCCCATCCTAGAACTAAGGATATCCTGTCTACATGGGCAATAACATAGGCTTAATTTATCTTTCTTCCTTAGACCCTTTGTTACAGTTAAGGAAGGCTGTGCAGCTGGACAAAAAGAAAATGCGTAGAGTGCATCAATGATGAGGAATCAAGGCAAACAGAGAGATGCAAGAATGAAAAAAAAAAAAAGGTTAGCAGATTTAAATCCTGTAGCTGATCCTCAGTTTGCATGGGGGCAGGGAGGAGAAGTCTTATTTCATGCCTTGAGTTACACTGAACAGCTATCACGTTTACACTGTGAAAGTGCCAGATGCCTAACAGTCATGACCAGACATTTCAGCTTTAAGGACTCTTGGGCAGTCACAGCAAAAATCTTTGTCTTTTGCTTTCCTTTTCAGAAAGTGTATGTTAACTGTTCCCAGAAGTCTTCTCCTTAAGGAAAGTAGACTTCCTTTTTCTAAAGATGATTTTCCTTCCAGGGCAGAGGACCTCAGCAGAGCTCACCCTTTTTCTTCCTTCTCCCTTTCTCTGTGCCAGTCCCTCTTTGGGCTGTTGCCTATGTCACCCAGGCTTGCCAGGCCCACAGCCTCAGGGCTAGAAGTGCATTTTTTAACCTTTTATTTTTTAACCTTTTCTTTTCCAGATGTAGTGGCAATTTGTGCTGCCCCCATAGGACTGCAATCAAAACTGCAATCAAAACTTCTTCCTCATGTGGAAAAGATGTCCCCTGGCATTTCTCATTTTTTGAGTATTTGAGAGTGTATTTTTGCTTTAATATCCATGTGAATTCACTGTGGTTTGCACAAACATGTGATCACCTACAACAGCTATCTCACTGACCTATATCTCCCACTGACATCCCATACTATCTTAATCCTCTTCATCTAGTTCCATTACTCTTGTTTAGTATTTCCTGGTCACCAAAAAGTTATCTTTTTGTCTCATATTTGAAGTGCATGTTTTCTGGGGCATGGACTATGGTTTTGGTCTGTGTTTCTCCAGCACTTAACACAGTGAAGTCCTAGTTTTAGGTGTCTTTCTAAGTGCTAAAGCAATACCAAGAAGAATACTCACTACTGTGATAAAATTTGATTTATTTATCCCTATAACTCACCATGATGCCTAGTTATTATAAAATTAATTCATCCAAAACACGTTCAGTACCCGCTATCACTTCCTTTCGTACAGCAAAGAAACAAACTGAACCCAAAACACTTTGCAACTGTGCCATTGTTTGGTGCACTAGAGAGACTGCGCAAATATCCAGATAGATTAAAAACATGTCTAAAATTCACAGCCTTTTCCTAATGTTACATTGTAGAGTTATAATCTTCCCTAAGGAAACGAAATTAATTTTCAGGGATACTTTTTTTTCCTTTTTTTTTTTTTTTAAGAAGTGAGACAGGATAATAAATAAGCCTTTCTGGTACCTCAGGAGATAATTGGCTGGAAAACTATAGGGTGATAATTGTTAACCAACTTGAGGTCACTCAGCTGAACATTAGCACCATTGAGGCATGCTTCTGTGTAACAAGAACATGCCCTTCAGATAAAGTTTAATTAAATGCAGAAACTGAAAGAGAAGAAGCTGAATTCACCACACAGTGTACCTTTCTGAGGATTCAGAGGATAAGTTTCCAACTTATCATAGTCTACGTGTTCCATTACTTGCATGCATATTTGATAGCAGAAGGATTTGTTTGAGAGAAAAAAATTTTAAGGAAAGGAAGGCTATTCAAGTTGCCCAACTTAAAAGAAAAAATAAAATACGCAAATAGTTGTTTTCTTATGAGGAAAATATCTCACCAACTTGCACTTTCAGTTCTACCAGGCTGCAGTTCCAGCTGGAGAAGGCTTTCTCTTCCTTCTCAGCCTGGCCTGGAGGATGCTAGCATCCGCTGCTGCAATTCCTGCTGAATTCAACAGGAGTTTTGCCACTGGCAGTAACAAGAATTTGATTGTGCTTTGTGTCAGTGTGCTCCTAAAAGGGAGATAGTTACTGCATGATGAGGGGCCTGCCAAACAAGATGTGGTAGTTTCTTATAGTGGTCTTAAAGGCAGTTGCAAGCCAAATTTAGCCTTATGAATTTCTTATAGGCAAGACACACCCAGTGGCTGCTTCTTACACACCCTGCTTAGTCTGTTTAGAGGCTGACTGAGGTCATGCAGAGACACTTTCAGCTGCTTTGCACGCTCTGTGCAAAGGGACTATGCTCAAAGGAAACCACCAGTGATTCTTGCCTCAGGAACAATGGAAATGGTCTCTCCTTTTAAGTTCACCCTGTATTCGAGAATTTAAAAACACAGCACTCTCACTCATCCTAGGAGGACATGATTTCTGAAGCTCTTTTCCCTGTTGTTTTCTGACTTTAAAAGGATACTAACTCACAGCCTTCAGCCATGGTAATGACAGTAAATGATATGGTTATAAATAGTGCCAAGCAAGTTTCTAGATTTAAGAATATTTTCTTTATCAATCTATTCAGTAGTGGGGAATTAATATGGCCCCAGACTCAAAGAAAAGGACTCTCTTGTCCACTTGGAGATAACCTACAGGTTCTCACACTGACCTTCCCCTATTTTCCTCTCCTGGTGCCCTCTGTACACTCATTTGTGGCCCTCTCTGTGTGTTATTTTCCTTTAAACTAAAGTAGGGTGGAAACCAGGTTTATTTAGGCTCTTACTTTGTGCTCAAAATTTTAGTGGAGCTGAAAAGGCCTAAGACCACCTACAGGCTGTAGAGTAGATGTGCTTTGTGGCGCTCCCTACAGTCTTGGTCCCTCAGTTATCCAGTTTGACATTTGCCCAAAGTACATACCAGCTCTCTTTTGGGTTACGTAGTTCCTGTTTCCTTATAAGTACAAGGTCTTGGGAGAGCAGTGAGTGTGGGTTCACCCTACTGAGTCCGGAGGCAGTCAGAAATCCCCACACGGCATCTGCAGAATCCCCCTGGGTCCTACTGCAAAAGCACAGTTTGTCCATCTTGATGGTATAGCAGGGTCTTGTTCGTTTTTGAAGGAGACAAAATCTTGCCTTCTTTAGGTGCCTAAGTCTCAGGTGTCTGTAGCAAGCAGCCTGTATCCAGTCCCTACTTTTGGTTATTCTAAAGGCCAACACAATGTGGGACTGAAGGCAAAGAGAAATTAATTACAGCCTTTGCTCTTTCTACTGGGAGAGACCCTCTTTGACTGAGAGGTCTCTCCAAGCCCTGCCCATGCCAAAGTGGCTGGTCAGGTGGAGGGACAGAAAACAGAATGCCCCAAGCTTCATGCACAGAGATCTTTTGGCCACAGAGCCCTCCTCCATAGGTTACTGAAGTGAAAATTATAGCCCTGTTATCCTGAGCATGCTGTTCAAACCAGGCATATTCATTCTCAGAGTAGGCAATCCAGGAGCCAGATGCATGTGGAAGTCACATCTCCATGACATAATGATCTGTCAGAAGTTGTCTTCAGATGTTTTTCCTCTGCGAATAAATGTGACCTAGGTTTCAGCTTCAGATCCTCCAGATAGGTGTTCATGAGGGTATTAGAAGACCAAAGGGCAGTTTCTGAGATCCATCCCACCTTCTAAAATACCCAAGCTTCCTCATTCCCTCAGAAGCTTATAAATCACTACACTTCAGACAAAGATACAGAACCTTTTTATTTTTTAAACTTACAACCACTTTTTGTCTTGCATGAAAGCCTCTTTTATTTTCAGAAACTTTCCACTTGAATTATGAAGCAGATCATAGGCCAGTAGAAAACCATTCCCAAAAGAAAAAGGCAACATAATGGAACACAAATTAAAATACACATTAAGTACAAAGTACCGGGAGTGGTCTGGTATACAGAATACACATCACTTTTAAAAATATGAAGCATACAAGTGGCTCCTAACACTCACACTTTAAAAATTGCAGTGCATCCTAATATATTCCAGATGTTGATTTGATTAGGGATAAAGTTAGATGGGTTACAACCTACACTTAAAAAGCTTTTCTTGCCACACTGAAAAGAGTAACGATTCGCTGAATCATAGGGAAAGGAAGGAGCTGAACCTTCCCCTGTCCAATACTCCACTAATGAATATGTGTATGTTACTGGCAATCAAGAAGACAGAGGAATGGTTGCCATTATGGCTGGTTTCTTCATTTCTTACTGAGGTTGGTAGAACTTCTCACAGGTAGGAAGTAGCACAGAAGGTGTCCGATTACAATCTCCTTTTTCTACATGGAGCCAACTGCTTTTTAAAAGCAAGTGCACCCTGGAAGCACTGAGGCATAAATACCTACCTAACAGCCTATAAACAGCTAAATAATTGTTTGGTTTTCGTTGAGTGCTGGTTTGTGGGCATCTAGCAGATGATCCCTAATAAAACACTGAAATTTTCCATTAGGGCTAAATAATCTGAGTTTGTGCATCTTCCTTGTGTGGAAGTCTGTATGTCACCTGGGGCAAGAACAGGCAGAGGTGTCACACGGCACTCTTAACAGTTTTCTCGGAAGCTGTATTTGTCCTGGAACCACAAAAGTAGCTCTTGTCTTTCCAAACAAGGATTCCAAGAAGATATAATTGCCTTTCCAACAGAAAGCTTCTAAGCTCCCTACTAAGATGAACCCATCTGTAGTCAGTGGAGGGTGCTTCCTTGCAAGACTATGGGGGTCTAACTGTCTGGGCAGGTCATTATGACTCATGTAATCTGAGCAATCTCAAAAGTTATAATATTGACTCTGATGCAGTTCTGTAGGCAGTACAGATCATATCTGAATGCTGCCTGACTTCCCATGCTGCTTGAGCAACCAAAGACTTGCTCCAGCTTTTGCTGGGCTCATTGCAAAACCAGGATTCACTTCTTTAAGCGCAGAGCCTTCCTTGGTTACTTCAGAAGCTGGGCTAGGTATCAAGGTGGGACATCCTCAGGTCTCTCCATCGATGCAGGGAGAGTTCCTCCTGTTGTCCATCAAGGAGGAAGCTGTAAGGACCTTTGCTTCCCCTAGGGTAGAGGACGACAGGAATAAGGCACCACACTTTCTCCGAGCTGAGCACATGGTATTTTTTAAAGGTAAGTTTGAATATAAGTGGGTCAGAAATTATTAGAGATGAACACAGAAAAGAAACCTCACGTTTCCACCAAAGCCTCAGTTCTCAGCAGCTGCACTGAATTTGGTGTGGTAGAAGAACTTTTCTGAATAATTATTGGCAGCTCTAGGAAAGTACCCTGTGTTCTGCATGCTCAGTATAGCACATCAAAAATGCCCCTGAACAGAAAAATGGCTGTGTTACTGTTAATGCTGGACATATTCTGAAGGAAATACTTACCTCCTTAGCAAAAATTAAAATGCCAATGTTTTAAAAGTGGCACAGCACCTTCCTGAAACAGGAGGTGCCTTTAATATAAATGTGTTTTATGAAATTTGTCACTATGAGAGAGCTGATGACATTGCAAGTAAGTAGACAGTAAGAGGCATTTGGCAACAGAGGATCAGCATGCACATCTCAAATAAACTTTGGAATTTTTCAGTAATCTTCCAGCATCAGAAGGTATTTCAGACTCTTGCACGTGGCAGACCATCAACCACTTTAAGTAGGTACATCATCCTCTTAAGAACTATATCCATATACATCAGCTGAGAATGGCTGTCTGTGAGCAGAAAAAAATGCTGATAGCCCTTGTGCTTCAGTTAAGACTTTAAGATATGAGTGACTAAACAAGCTGGCATCAAGTGTAGAACATCTGGCAGAGGGGACTGGTCAAAGGCTGGTGAAAGAAAAATGATATATCATGACTCTTTGGACACCTTTTGGGATTTTAATTCTTTGGACAATTCTTGGGATAATTTGAGCTAATATGAACCAGCTGCTTCTGGCATCATGGAGTGAAAAAGTAAAATGCAGGAAGAACAGAATGGCTTAGAGTCAGAAAATCAAAGATGCAATGAGATAACTACTCTGCTCCTGTCTAAAGCTGATGAGACTTTGGCAGCCACTTCACTCTCAGTGTCTCTTGTAAGACTGGTGGCATAAAGAACAGCAATGAAGAGAAAGAGATGTCTGCAAGCTGTGGAAGGAGGAAAGAAAGACAAGAGGGACAGCTAGTCTGTAGCTTGCCACAGTTAACTCATATTTAAGTTTACTTGGAAAATGAGTGGACAGGCAGGGAAACTGGTTTCCTGGGTGCCAAAAGTCTTAAACTTGTAACCTTTTCGATAACTATGCATACAATTACATATTTCTTGTCATAACTACATGTCCTTGCAAGAAAAATCTGTTCGTGCTGAAATGGGGTATGAATAATTTAGAAAGAACCAACAAACTTTTAAAAGGTAAACATGGCTGGGAGTCGCAGAGGGGAGGATAAAGCAAAGAGAATGCAGAATGTAATCAGGAATGGAGGAAAGCAAAGATGTCTTCTGCACTTCCCCTGGCAAAAATACAGAGATCAACATGGAAATAATTGAAAATCATCAGCCTGGAGAAAGATGTAGATAACAGAGTAAGTTCAAGGAGAAGCTTACACCAATATGCAACAGTCCCAGTAGGAATGTCTGTGCAAAACTGCACGGCAGCAGAATGACTCCATTTATTACAGTTTAATTTATTGGCTGCTGACAATGTGTTCTGTTCCGAACAAATATAGTGCAGTCTCTGTCCCCACAAGTATTCAGTTTAGCTAGAAAAAAAGATTAATTAAGATCTTTCAGAGTGTCTTCAGTGTATTTTAAAGCAGGGAGGCTGCACTGTCTCACTCTTGCATTCATTAGTTTTTATTGGCTATTGCGCACAAGAAGGAAGTTGCTTATTAACAAATTTGACCTTCAGGTTTCCCCATTTTTCTTGCAATTCCTTTCTCCTCTTCCTTCCCAGAGGGAAGTCCTTAGGCGAGGCCAGAGGTTGGGATGGACCTGCTCCATCCATATCCTACACTAAGCCCTTTCTGTTTCACTAGAGTAGGCCACTGCTGGGACATGGTGTGGAGAGGAGAGCAGAGAAATCAGTGGAGGCCATGATCCCACTGTAAGGATGTTCCTCCTACTCTGCTCTTTGTAGTGCAATCCCGAAGGCAAAAAATTCATAGGTACAGTTTTTGTATTGAATATGTGCCTCTCTGTGCAGATGTAATATTATAAAACATTATACATTGCCCAAACTATGGCAATATAGCATGGAGATGAGGACTAATTGCCCATCAAAAACCATGTGCATTAATAACGTTTTAATGGCAAAGGGAGGGACTGTTTCAGACCTGGATCACCTGGAGCTGAAGGATGACCCATAAAAGACTTTCAGTTCATTTAAAAGAGGAAAAAAAGAATAGTTCCAGGTACCCTGCTGACCATTGCTAAAGCTCCTCTTCACAAAATTCGGTTTCATGTGATGTGGGACACTTATTGCAATCACTGCATTTAGAATGGAGCACATTAATTGCACTTGCTGCTCTGAAGTCTGTATCATGGGGTCCCACAGCGGGAAGATGAGTATGTCTAGAGGTGGAACTCTTTTATATTCATTACCAAGTGGCTGAATTTCTGATGGAGAACACTATATAGTCATTCAAATGGCAGTAACTCAGGTTGTAACAAAGAACCCGAGACATACTAATAAAAGCCCCGTTTCTATTTTACAAGTCATATAATGGATGTCACATTCAATGCTTCTTAGGGTGAACAGGCTACTTATTAAGCATAGTCTATGACTATTTAATTCTAAAATTGCCATCTTTTCCAAATATTCTAAATTTTTAGAATATTCTCCCTTTTAAATCAGGATATTTTTAGCATGAACTACAAGTTACAAACAACAGAAGTTGCTATAGAAACAGAAAAGGCACTTTGTGGAATGAATATGCAGGAAGAAATATTGTTCACTATTTATCCACTGCAGATGGTAAGATAGAATCAATACACACAGGTGTGCATATGTCTATCGATACACATGTATGGATATATACAATTTTCCCTACTCTATCCATGAACTCTTCAGTGCTCATCTTTGTGTCCTAACATTTAGCTCACTTTGAGCGCTCCTGCACTAGCAGTCTGTTATCCCCAGCTACATATAACTACCCCGTAGCTAGGTGCCCTGCAAACATCTCTGTATTCAGTCAGCCAAAGCACTGCGAGTAAACCAGATGCGATAGTGCAGCCCAGCCAGGCGCAGGTGCCTTGAGTGGGGTGGTGAGGGAAAAAACTGTTCAGCAGTCTGACCGATCTCCCATTATTTGACCGTTGTCACACACCCCACTGGGCATTGATAACAGGGGGGACTCATCCAGCTTTTTTCCATCTCAACCTGACTCAGCCCCTACTGTACAGCCATTCTGATTTTTGTTTTAAAGCCCTTTGCTTGTTGTCTCGGTTGTAAAAATAAACTTCACGCTCTAGCAACTTTAAACTGAGCAAAGGTAATTTCCAGTCACAAGATTTGTGTTATTTCAGAAATCCGTATCTTAAATGCTGTGCAATCGCTAAGCCTTATCTATAGAGGAGCTAATATGGATGAAGTATTATATAATTTTAAGCCACTGAGGAGCAGACTTAAGGCGTAGTTTAACAGCATGGATTACTGAACCAGTTTGATAGGAAAGAATACTATATAGATTACACTTCATGTACTCGTTAGATTGTAACAAAAAACTCCAGGTGTTTCACGGTCAAAGTGCCTGCAAGGTTGGTCCTGAAACATATTTCTTGTTTCTGCTCTTAAACCTTTAATTTAACTTCATTGTTCTTTGTAATGATTATATAGTTCAGCTTTACAATCACTTTGTGTAAAGAACAGGTCTGAAAAATACCTACCAGAGATAACTTAGAAATAGTTGACCCTGCCCTGCAGGAGGAGAGGCTGGAGGCAAGGGAACAAACTGGATAAGAATCAAGGACCCTTCCAGAGCTATTTTTATATATTCTGTTATTGAAAGTTCAACACTGTCTTAAGGAACAAGATTTTTCTTCTGCTTCAGAATTCATATATAGTGCTCACAAACCACTTAGGACCAGATTTCTGAGTACTTAGGTGCCTCAAATAGGAGATGGTTGCTTACAGTGATTGCCAAGAGGATCTTGGCAATCATGCTAGATGTTTTTCCATGCATTAGTTGCTCCCAAACCTTAGTGAAGCTGGTTTTTTTTTTCACAGATTGTCATCAACGGTGAGCTCCTGGTTTCCCAGCTCCCTACCTGGCTGGGGCCTTCGAGTTTTGTTTTGCAGGAGAGCTATGGACTCACAGCTCCACCACAAGCTAGTGCAGCTGTCCTAGGATATCTGGAGCTGTGTAAAAGTCCAGTCACTCAAGCAAAAATACGTGTCCTGATGATGAACACTGTACTCCAGGTACTGTGCACCCCAGCCGTGCCCTGGCTCTCTATCAGGGGAAGACTTCAATCTGTGTCCTTAGGCAGGAGGTCTCCTCTGGAAAGCAATCTGGAGGGATCTTCTGTGATCTCGAGGGGGTTTCCTACCCTAGATGAAACCCTGTGTCAGGCCTTGGTGTGTAACATGCCCATCCCACCATTTATACATAACCATTGGATAAGTTGTTTATGTTATACAGCCTAGAAGTATGCACAGAATGGTAAAGGAACAGTAATATATTGAAGATCTGCTTGTTAAATAAGGAACATCTATTTCAGATACTGAATAAGGCAGAGGTCCTACAAAAAAAATAGTAAATGACCCTGCAATGAAGACTGTATCCTAATGCACACTGTCCGAGGGATAGATGAAGCACTCACAGCAACTTGAAGTCTGACACTTCCAACTTTTAGATCTTTACTTTGCTCTCCTGGCCAGAGTACAGGCAAAAGGTTAGTCTACACCTGACTATTTATACATACTCTTAGGCTTCCAAGTGGTCCAACCTTGAATGTTGCTTATAGAAGCAAGTCCGATTTCAGAATTTGGATCACTATCAGTACCTTTACATTACCTATCAGTAGAAGTGGTTTACATGTGCTTTGTTTGGCACATATTCTTGAGTAAAGCTATTTTAAATTCTGGTAATAGTCAAGAAGTACTTTGCTTTTTAATATGCATGTTGCTCACTCTGACTCAAGCTCCTCAATTCTTGAATACATCCTTGTTAAAGAGAACAGATGGTTTCAGTTTCACTAGATGAACTCTCAAGGGTAACTTAAAATCTGGGCGATACCACTGTCTATTTGGTTGAATTGTAACACAGGCCTCAGTGTCTTTGTCATATTGTTCCAACCCTGTCTGGTTCTCTTACTCTTTCTATCTTTAATCCTGTGTTGCCTTTGCAACAAGAATAAAAGACCAGCAACCTTCTCCAGACCAGTCTTTTGTCTCTAATACCCACTTACAATAGGTAGCCAGGTAATTCCAGTTCAGTATTAACAGTCAGGGCATGAGAGGAAAAGATAGTAAGGAAATTAAAGCCAAATGTGGTGAGCTCAGAATTTCTCAGCAGCAACAAGTATTTAGAGATGGCTGTTCTATTTACAGCCTGCCCATGTGGTGCTCCCTCCTCTGTTGAATTACACCTTTCAATCATCAGCAGCACTAAGTGAAACTGAAGAGGGGGTCCTACCTTTGGAGGCCATGCTGCTGATTAAAATGGGACTATTTTGAAGAAAAATGCCTAGGGAAAAGAAATGAGATAGAAGATTAAATGATGCTTTGATTTTCCAAAGAAATACCTTTTCAAAACCTCTGTAATACCTAAGAGTTAGGTCAAAACCAGGTGGACTTTTAGGACTATGTAGTGATAATCTTACAGAAACCCTGTTTTTTGGTATATGGATGCTGGGACCTTTCCTCTTGGCTCCTCAAAAGGACAATGACCACAGAGCCAGCAGCATTATCATCCTATTCTGCCTGAAAATGCCTCTGACTTTTTCCTCTAATAATATCCCAGCTGGATTGTTATTTCCTATCAAAACTTTATTGACTCACAGCAGGCCGTTTGCAAATGATAGATTAACTCTAACCTCATTAATATACAAAGCATTGTTAAAAGGGAGAGCTTGAAAGTATTACAATGCAGTAGATTTATTTCCCAAACAGAAATACACACAGTGGGTGAAATCAATGATCAGTGTGCAGCCCAGCAGCCTGAGGAAGCACATCTGTGCCTTTTGTATGACATGAGCAAAATACTGGTTGCTATATCTGTTTTCTGAATCAATTTTTCCCTAAAAATTACTTAGGTAGGCAGAGGTGGAGAAAGATTCTCAGAGATCAAAGATAATGCTTAATATGAGCAACCAGTTCAAAGAATTTTGGCTATTATGCTTTGGTTGAGATGGATGAGAGAGCTCTTTGGGGTAGGAGAGAGATTGCTGGCTGATTTTGAGAATGCAACTCTGGGTGTACATGTTTCACTGCTCTGTGTGTTAGATTGTTTTAGAGCATTTTTACAAGGGAGCCAGCTCTAGGGAGGAGAGCAGCAGGTGACCAAGAATAGGTCTAGGAAGCATGAGGGGAGAAGAGAGACTGTAGAAGGCTCTAATGGTGAGGCATATGAGGGTTTATATGCTATCAAGGGCAGCTGGAAAGCCTGCAGTCTGCAACAGGGTCTTGCAAGTGCAGCCTGAGGTGACAGGAGGAAATGGAATAGTGGTTTAGGGTTCCTGCTGGAGGCTCCTGCCTTAACCTGTGTCCTGTTGTAGGGCTAAGCTGTCTTTTTGACCCCAGTGAGGTCTTTGTGAATTCTTCATGACAGGAAACAGATTCTACATAAATCCCTTCTTCTGTAGAGGCGGTTGCTGATTTCCCAGTCTTTCACTGGGACTTGCTGTAAAGCAGCTAGCCTACCAACTGGGATTGCCCCTTCCAAATCATCCTTCGAAGAGATATGACTGAGAACCAGCACAGTATTCAGGTGTCTGCTGATTTAACAAGAGAATCCACAAAGAATATGAGAAAGGAGAGTTTTAACTTAGAATTGTTCCACTAAATTGTGAGAGTAAGTATGATCCTGAGCACAATAGCAAAATGCACTAGCCAGACCCCTTGCAGTATTTTCTGTACCACTCTGTAGTACCAGCCATCCCATTCAGAAATTCATTCAGTTCTGACAAACAAGAGTACTTCCCTCCTTCTGCTACTTCTGTACTCTAAACCCCTTTACAAAACCAACTTTCTGGTCAGATTTTTCTACAGAACACTGCTAATTTTGACTAAATTTGGACGTTGGTATCTTTTCCAGGATAGCGTCCTTTCTAAAGGTGTAACTTCTGTTCTGGTTCCCAGCTGTTATACCTTGCCTCTGACTGCATTACCATCAAATATTCTTGGTAATTCCTGGTTATTCAAACAAAAAAAATTGGACTAGATTGTGCCAACAGTCTACTTTCATTATTAAATGCCACACCAATTCTGCTCTTGTTCATAAAGGTTACGAGGGAAGATTTACTGCTGTCCCAGTCGGAGGTCTTAAACCTGTGTGTCTGTGTGCTCTTTCTCAGGGACCAAAAAAAGGTCAAATGAAAAATGAAGCCCTACTGCCAGACAGCTTTAGTTTGCTATGTGCGTGGGTTTCATGGTGGAAAAAAAATCTAAAAAAAAGATTGAGCTAAGTCACTGATGACAACATTAAGCAGTATTAGACCAAAAATGGATTTCCTGGGACATCACAGGAAACAGTTTCACTTGCTGATGTCAGCGTTAGAAAATACCTTCTGAGATGTGTCACAAACTAACTCTTAAACCATCTAATATGTGCTCTGTTAATTCCATATAATGCAAGGTTTTTAACCAAAATGGCATGTGGTGCCAAGTCAAATGCCTTGGAGGAATCTAAATGTATTGTATCAGCACAATCATCTTTATCAACCAAACCTGTAATCCTTTTTTCAAGAAGAGATGATGGCTTTATTTGACAAAACCTACGCCTTATGTTGCCTGGCATTAAGTGTATTTTTAACTTCTAATTCTTTGTGAATAGACTTTCACATTAACTGTTAAAGTATTTTAGCTAGGATCAGTGTCACAATAATCGTCTCTAGTTCCCTGAGCCATCCCTTTTGTTCTTTTCACATATTGGGAATGATTGTAGTTCTCCAGTCCTTTGTAATGTCCTTATTTTCCCAAGATTTAGTAAATATTGACAGATCATACAGCTCCTCAGACAGTTCCTTTAAATCAAATTGAAAATAAGTTACCAGGTGCAGTTTGCTTTAAAATGCTGAACTTTGGTACAACTACTCTGTCCTTTCCTTTCTTGCAAATGTCAAGTCTCTGTTCTGGGGACAATGCCAGCTGTGATATGGTTAATTCACGTGCAAGGTTCAGAAAAATAGGCAGCAATAGGTGCCTATATAGGCAATATAGCAATAGGTGGTTTTCTGTAACACATTTTTACAAAGTTACCATCAAATATAAACATGTTTTTTTTACCCAAAATACTTTTTTTCTTGTTTCTTATTTTCGGAGTTGTATTATATAAAGTTCCATTAATTACCAAATATTAAATATTCCATAATTATTAAAATTTCCATATTTATTAACTATAAAATTTGATTCTTTTGTCTTCTCTTATCATTCTACACTGTCAAACTTGCAAAATATATTAATGACTATTTGCTTCTTTTTTTCTTCCTATTTCTTGCTTAATAGTAGGTAAAAATACTCACAAAAGATTCTTAGTTTTCATTAATATTTTATATATTTAATGTACATTCTCAGCTTGTTTGGCTAGCAAGGTGTTTGAGCTTGGGAAAATGATATTCTTCACGTTTCAGATAGACAAAGTAAAAGTGTCACATTCACAAATAAAACACAAGTCCTGGTGGCTGGTGCATCATAACAGCCATTTTTTAGGTTTACAGTTACCTGCTGTTTGTGCACCCTCATTCAATTAATTTAATAGATTGAGTCTGTGATATTCAGACCATCAGATGATGGGAACCTGTCCATTAGAGAGAACTCTCCAGAAGTTTTGATACTAGCCATTTGAGTTGACCAGCAAGTATCTTCTAGTTATTTTAGTCACAGGTTGTTCTTTTTTTGCTATTGCCCAGGTATTAAACTAAGTGCGATACGTCTAAATAAACATTTCTTGTTACCTGGCCTCATGCAATATTCATAAATTCATACAGATTAATTCCACAGTCTTCAAAGAGCATGATTTTTGTTGTTCTGTGTTGTTCAGTGAGGGGAGAAGAGGTGCAGAGACCTTCTCTAATAAGGGAATGAGGACATCCGGAATGACTGTGTGTTTTGGATGCAGATTAAAGACTAGCTCACTGCAAGAGCCAGACAGAGCTGTGAGGAAGCGAACAACTTTAGCTGAGGGAACCTCAGGCAAACAGACAGATCTTATTCTTTGTATGTCATAGCACAGTTTGTAACATATTTGTATACATAATACATCTTCTGGAATTTTCACATTAAAGCGATGGCTGAGGGAAGATGTATTCATCTGACAGCTGAAAAAAATAACTGATGTGCCACAGCTATGCCATTCCTAGGAACTAATCTATCTTGGGGACAGGAAAAAAAAAACCAAATTATTTTAAGAAAAACTGATAATAAATAAATTAAACTTATAGGCTTACATACTGTGTGACCCAAGGAAAATGACTGAGTCAACCAGGAGGAACCGTGGGTTTCTGTAGAGGATCTACAAACCTTTTGGAATTACTGGATAGCAAACCAAAATAATGTCCATGAAAATCATTTTTTAAATATTAGTATAATTGGAATTGCACTGTTATATCAGTGCTTTATTTTGGATTTTATGCTCTGGAAATAACAACGTATTTTTTTCACCTCTCATAGTGACAGGTCCATAAAGAAGACCCAAATTCTGTGATGGAAAATCAAAACTCCACAAAAATGAGTAGGATGTAGTTCTCTAGCTGAACATTCAAGCGTGCCAATTCTCATCAGCTTTGGTACAATCCCTAGTGTAGTTATTACCTCTCAAAGACAAAGGAAAAGACAGATGGTTTTGCATCATCAGTGGTAGGAAGTAGATCCTAAGAGCTTTCAAAGATCACAGAATTGTGTTGTGTAAATGTTTTCCCTCCATTCCGTGTCTTTTCTTATCTCTTCTTTCCTCCCTCCCTCCCTCATCTCAACTAACTTCATCCTGGATGCAAAAAATTTCTTGCTGTCACTGAAACATTCCTCAAGAGTCTACCTTTCTTGAATTTGTATATGAAAATACATATATTTTGTTATTTATTTTGTTTGTAAGATAGATTTATCTGTTAGAAAACTAATTATCGTCTGTTACTAAAAAAAAAAAAA